>SEYY01004804.1:242500-272500 GCA_009176605.1 Armadillidium nasatum
TATATATATATATATATATATATATATATATATATATATATATATATATATATATATATATATATATATATACAAACGTACCTTACTTATTCTGGAAATATCGATATACTGGAAGCATCTATATATCAATGCAAATGTTTTGACATTCGTATTATTATTATTTAGCTTTCATTTCATTTCTATTATTATTATTATTATTATATATTATTATTATTATTATTATTATTATTATTATTATTATTATTATTATTATTTAGAAATAAGATTAGTTCTTGGAAAGCTTGCTGATATTATTATTTAAAAATAAGATTAGTTCTTTGAATTTTAGATGTCGAAAAGTTTTCAATTATTTTTTCATTGAAATCTGGTATTTTACAGACCATTTCGCTATCTATTGAAAACATCGCTAATACATGGTACTACTTTTAATAGTTTTTATTCTATTCAAAGTCGAGAAACATCTCTCTGCTTCAGACGTTGTCATCGGAGTTGTAATTGCTTTCATATAAATAATGTTTTAAAAGCATACTGTCATATTACACCAAATTATATAAATTTCACATTTTTTTACACTATTCTTACTCAATCGCTAAATTTATCTTCCTTCAAAATTGGAAAAATTTATCTCACAAAAACAGACGCTGCCAAACGTACGTCTTTCAACATAAAAAAACAATTATTACGTACGTATTAAAATTATTATAAGATTTTTTTCTATTCCCAATTATTCTTACTTAAAATTCTGCAAGGATTACAAAAATGTTAGCCTTTTTAATGTACTTTAAATAGTTTTTGTAATATTTAAGTATGTAGAAGTGCATCTGGCATAATGTTATATATATATATATATATATATATATATATATATATATATATATATATATATATATATATATATATATATATATATATATATATATATATATATATATATATATATATATATATATATATATATATATATATATATATATATATATATATCGAACAAGAAAAAAAAAAAACATAAAACTTGTAATTTTTCTTCCACAATTAAAAAAACAACCTCCCTCGAGATGAGACTTTAAACAACTGTCGTAAGTTGCTACATATTACCGTGGTTGCTATATCTGTCTTATTAGGGCTTGAAATTTTACAGCCCATTTTTTAAATAATGGCAATGCTTGAAAAATAATATCGTACCCAAAAATTTGAAGTTGCCAAATGCATTTACTTCTTATTTTCTTTAATGATTTATACTTTTTATGTATTAAGTTGTTAAAAAATGAATTTAAATCACTTTTCTCTGACAAAAATTTCATATTTATATCAACATCCTACGCCTGGTATTTTTAATTTGGAGGGGCTGCAGCCCCGGAGCCCATAATGACGAGCCGCCACTGTATATATATATATATATATATATATATATATATATATATATATATATATATATATATATATATATATATATATAAATAAACTAAATTTAACTATTGTATTATATAAAATCTCTTCGTATATATACCACATCTAGTCCAATAAAATATATTATTATTATATTATTATTATTATTATTATTAGTAGTAGTAGTAGTAGTAGTAGTAGTAGTAGTAGTAGTACTTTTTATTGTATGTGTTGTAGTATTATTTTCTTTTATTAGTACTGCAATGGTAATAATGAATGATAATCACCTTAAAATGTGTTTATTGATATATTGAAAATTGTTGTACAGAGGTAAACGTAATAATAGTGTTGGTATATTGTTAAGGTGGTAAAGAGGCAGTCATGTGGTGATGAGGGTTGCTAACTCTCCCAACTCCTTATTCCCTCCCCTTAAATCCAAATAAAAAGTGGGTAGGCTCAAATATTAAGGGACATATTTCATTTCAGTTTTGAACCCCCATTTCAAGCAATAGAAATTCCTGTACAATGTAAGGAATAATTATAGGTATTTTAAAGTAACATAAGATTCCATTTTCATTAAAACGAGATTTTAACAGGGAGGAATAAATGTATGAGGAAATATAATAATGGCGAATACAGAAATCCTAATATATTTCTATTCTCCTATAAAATTGGAAAACCTTGTTTAATTAAATAGGTACGTGTTTGAAAAAGGTGGTCAGGCGAATCTGTGGACAGTAACAGTATGTTATCTTCAAGTCTTGCAAAGTAGCAAGGTACAAGAAACTAAAAAAAAAAAAATATTAAATAAATGTGGTAGAAACAAAATCCATTTTAAATTTACGAATACGATGATACGGAAATAAATTGAACTATATAAAAAAATATGGTTCCTCAAATAGGGAAATTACTATCCAGGTCATAAAATTGAATGGAAATCATACTATCTAGAAAATAATGTAGAGATTTAAATAAAAAAAAGAACAAAAAACGAAAACTTAAAAAAGGAATACGGAAGTTGAATCCAAAATAATTTAAAAATTCTCCGGTAGAGTAGTAAAAATATTCATTAACAATAGCCAAGGTTAATAGTAGATAATCTACTGGAAGAGAAGAGAAACTGAATAGCAAGACCAGATCCGAATACCGAAATGTGCGACTTAATAACCAAAGAAACTTTGACAAAGCTCCTAGAAAAGAATAGAGGCAATACAGAGTTAAGAATCGCACCCAAAAGACGTATATTCAATACTGATAATCAATCACCAGTAGAGAAAATGAAAATGACAAATCAAGACTTCCATAATAGCAAAGAATTTCACAGAAAATAGTCCGATTATATATGGAGAGAGCTTGAATACCTCACATCCTCACACCAGACTGTTACATATACTGACTGTGGTATAAAACTATGACCGAAAATGGAAAAAGTTAGGATAGCTACTTATCTAGCTGTTTTTCACCATATTTAAAGGGAATCTGACAATTTATTATTTAGTGGAATAAACGTTATCATTGCACGTCTTTTATTTTTCTGCAGAATCCTTCTTCTCTGTACAAAGTACAAAATTTTTATATTTTTAAATTGCTTTTATTAATTGCAATATTTGTTATTGGTGGCTAGAGGTTCAGATCAGCAAGTAACAAAAACCAAATTGCTAAATATAGGTTCGAAATACATATGAATGATGCTCAGGATAAAAACAAAAAAAAAAGTCATATAAAACGAAGAAAAAAAAAAGAGGTCAGCAGAAAATAATAAATAAATAAAATTAATAAATAATACTGTGATTGGTTACTCAACATCCAACATACACACCTAAATTTCGGTTAGTTTACATACTAAAAGGAAAACTGAGAGTTAACGATGTCATGATAATTTAAAATCCGTGGTTATTAAATCATGATTTTGTTGCATAAGAATATTCGGTCCTTACAACTTACACGTATATTTTGTAAAATGTAACAAAGGTCAAATTTTCCTGGTGGGGGAGGAACTTTCGGGTAGGAGGCGTGGCCTATTGTAATATTGATTGGGGCAAAATTTCTGCTGCTTGCAACATTGAAATGTTGCTTTGCATACGGAGGTTTTGCCCCATACACACTATTTTGTTTTTTGCGATTTACAATATTTTTAGCTTTTTTTTTTTAGATAATTGACCTCCTTTCATTACAATTGACAGGGCTGGTAACCTATTATTTTATATATAAATATTTTATTATATATAAATTATACTACTTAAGGTATGAATATTCTGTTATAACTTTAATGGAAGATCTATAGTGATTAAGGGAAGACTTAGAAGTATGTATTTCAAAATGTATACATTGATATATCTTTCTTTCTTTAGGTAACTCCTTTACAGCCATTTCTAAGCTGTGGATTTCTTAGCATAATACTTTTTTCTGAACATAATCTGTAATTCAATCTTGAAATTCACCTTTTTTTAAATGTTTGAAGTTAAAATTTATCATGTTCTCTTTATGTGTCAAAACTTTCTCATCTATTTCTCTTCACATATTCCATTTGTCATTGCTCTTAACAAATTAGACAAGGTATTCTCCAGCCTTAAAGCACTTTATTATAGAAATCTAGAAAATTATCCAATTTGACAAGATATTCTCCACCCAATAACACCTTACAGAAATCTAGAAAATTATCAATTTGACAAGGTATTCTCCACCCAAAAACACCTTATAGAAATCTAGATAAATATCAAATTTGACAAGGTATTCTCCACCCAAAAACACTTTATAGAAATCTAGAAAATTATCACAAGTTGTTCTCCACTCAAAACACTTTATAGAAATCTAGAAAATATCATTACTCAAAAACTTTATAGAAATGTAGAAAACTATCAAATTTGACATAGTATTCTCCACCCAAAAACACTTTTAGAAATCTAGATAATTATCAAATTTGACAAGGTATTCTCCACCCAAAAACACCTTATAGAAATCTAGAAAACTATCAAATTTGACAGTATTCTCCACCCAAAAACACTTTTAGAAATCTAGATAATTATCAAATTTGACAAGGTATTCTCCACCCAAAAACACCTTATAGAAATCTAGAAAATTATCAATCTGACAAAGTATTCTTCACCCAAAAACACTATATAGAAATCTAGAAAATTATCCAATTTGACAAGATATTCTCCACCCAAAAACACATTATAGAAATCTAGGTAATTATCAATTTGACAAGGTATTCTTCACCCAAAAACACTATATAGAAATTATCAAATTTGACAAGGTATTTTCCACCCAAAAACACTTTATAGAAATCTAGAAAATTATCAAATTTGACAAGGTTTCGGTTTCTTCACCCAAAAACACTTTATAGAAATCTAGAAAATTATCAAATTTGACAAGATATTCTCCACCCAAAAACACTTTATAGAAATCTAGAAAATTATCACAAAGTATTCTCCACTCAAAAACACTTTATAGAAATCTAGATAATTACCAAATTTGACAAAGTATTCTCCACCCAAAAACACACTAGAAATCTAGAAAATTTTCAAGAGTAACATTATTTAATTTCTAGAACAATGTTCCAAAAAAATTCCCCTTAACCTAGCAAAATTATATAGTTTCTAAAAATAAAGAACAATATTCCAAAAAACGTCCATCTAGCAGTATTCTAATTGCTGAGCGAGAGGGTAATTGATCATTTTAAAGATAACTTTCTCAAAGGATAATTAAAAAAAAAAAATACTAGTAAAAATTATTATTAAGTTGAAATGCATATACAATAATACAATAATTTAGAAATTAATTTAATATTTTCAATTCACTTTTTTTAAAAAAAAAATTCAGAAAATATCTGAAAGACTTCTCCAAATAATAGGGTATTCGATACCCAAACTTAAAATTTATTAACAGGAACAAAAATATTAAAAATGCCCAAACCCTGTCCAATATTGCTTTTTCTTATTTAAAATAAAATAAAATGGGGGATGCAACTTCATTCGGTATATGCTTTCCTTGGACACCTCCCTCACTCTACTCTGCAGTTGTCAGACTCCTTCAACACATTCATGAACCTCAAACACCCCATTCTGCTATCTTCAGACACCTCTCACGCCAATTCTGCAGTCTTCAGACACCTCTCACGCCAATTCTGCAGTCTTCAGACACCTCTCACGCCAATATGCAGTCTTCAGACACCTCTAACATCCATTCTGCAGTCTTCAGACGACTCTAGCACCCATTCTGCAGTCTTCAGACAACTCTAGCACCCATTCTGCAGTCTTCAAACACCTACAATCCATTCTGCAATATTCCATTCAGACATCTGCCAAACATCATTTTGCATTCTTCAGGCATTTTCCACATCCTATTCTACAATCTTCAAACACCTATATTCCATTCTGCAACATTCAGACACCTCCTACACACACTCAACAGTTTTCAGACACCCCACACTCCATTTTGCTGCCTTCAGACACCTCCTATTCTGCAATCTTCAAACACCTCACGTCATATTCTGCATTCTTAAGACACCACCTACCATTCCTTTCGGCAATATTCAGACACTTTCAACTTTATTCTGTAGTCTTCAAGGCACTTTCCAGACCCCATTCTGCAGTCTTCAGAAACTACATTACATTCCATTCTGCAATATTCAGACACCACCCAAAATTCATTCTGCAATCAAGAGACCTTTCCCTAAACCCCAGACAACAAAGAAAGCAAAAATTCCAACTCAACCTCCTTACTCGCTTCTATCCTGTTCCAAGCATGTCTAAATCACTAAATATTAAAAGTCTATATACAGTATTTAACACCTCTCAGTAAATGAAAGTATAATCACAAATAATAATAATAATAATAATAATAATAATAATAATAATATTAATAATAATAATAATAATAATTAATAATAATAATTAATTTTTTTTTTTTTTTTTTTTTTATTTTAAAATAATAATAATAATAATAATAATAATAATAATAATAATAATAATATACAAAAAGTACAAAGATTTATAGAGGCATAAGGCATGTCTGTGCATGTTACATAACTACAGTTTGTACTATTGCCATAATATATATATATATATATATATATATATATATATATATATATATATATATATATATATATATATATATATATATATATATATATATATATATATATATATACACCTTAAAAAGAATATTTATACAGATATTAATGTAGCATCTGAACATTGTTAAGAGTATTATCAAAAATAATAATAATAATAATAATAATAATTATAATACACAAAATCCAAAGGTTTTATATTCAATACATACACACAAATATACATAGTTTTACAATAACATTCTTGCATACAATAACGATGTCAAATTTACATGATTGTCAATAATAATAATAATAATAATAATAATAATAATAATAATAATAATAAAAAATAAAAAATAAATAAATAAAAAAAAAAAAAAAAAAAAATTTTTAAATAAATAATAAATAATATGGCATCGGTAGTAATATATATATATATATATATATATATATATATATATATATATATATATATATATATATATATATATATATATATATATATATATATATATATATATATATATATATATATATATATATATATATAATATATAAAATAATTAAATAATAATAATAATAATAATAATAATAATAATAATAATAATAATAATAATAATAATAATAATAATAATGCCTCATTCGAACAATGCTATGTCCAGCAAATTTTCCTATGGTTAAATATTTAATAATAATAATAATAATAATAATAATAATAATAATAATAATAATAATAATTTTTTTTTTGAAAACCTATGCAGAAGTTATAAAGTTTGGATCGTAAAGTATGGGGAAATAAGGGCTTAGCCCCTGGGATAACGGTAAGCGCAGTATAATAAATGAACACAAGTATTTAGAATAGACAGGGTGCGTTAATGGAGATGCCAAAACCGGCCAGGTGGGAGGAAGGTCTCGTGATATATAAGAGCCAAGAGTGAAGGCTATTTAAAGACGGTCAATTCCCTAAAAGAAATCTTGATAGTATTGAAGGTAGCCCCTCTGTTGCTGGTATCCCAACAAAAGTTCCAGCAAAATTTCGAATTCTTAAGGGGTGTAGGGAAGTAAAACTCACAGTCGAGAGTAATGCAAGTCAGGAGGTGTAATGCAAAATGGATTTGCCGAGTTAATAGAGAATGTTTCAGTTAATTTATCAGTTTAAACATTTTGTAATATATTAACGTTAACAGGATCCAGAAAAATGATATACGTTTTTCCGGAAAATGAAGTTGTAGAAATTGTCGCACAAACAAAAAACAAATTTTAAAATCAAAAACATTTTGTTAAATAATTATAAAATTATTATTATTTGCTGGCAATAACACATTCTTGTTGGAAATGGAGGCAAAATATATATATATATATATATATATATATATATATATATATATATATATATATATATATATATATATATATATATATATATATATATATATATATATATATATATATATATATATATATAAAATTTTCAAAGGCAATAGAGATAGATCCTATGGGGTACATAACCTTATCCAAGTATAGGATAGTAAAAAACAAAAATTTATATTCAAATAACATCATAACAAGCCCCTACAAGAAGCCAAAGGGAACCTCTGAACCCTGGGGGCGTCACCCTTCTTCATGATGTATTTTTAAATATAAATTTTAAATCATTCACATTGGTCGGACTTGCATAAGGAACTTACACCTCAAAAGATAATATCCCTTTCATAATAAAATTCCCATTTTATATATATAAATATATATATATATATATATATATATATATATATATATATATATATATATATATATATATATATATATATATATATATATATATATATATATATATATATATATATATATATATATATATATATATATATATATATATATATATATATATATATATATATATATATATATATGCAGACGGAATCTAGTACGGTACGAGTATGTATTTTGATTTAGGGTGAAGCTATATACTGTAGTTTAACTTTCATTACAGTCATAAGTCCCCTCTACTACAGAGATAAATGGCAATATATATATATATATATATGAACCTTTTTCTCACCCCCACCCCACCCCAAAAAAATATGTAGGTAAATTCCAAAGATTATAAAGGGAGGTTCTTTATATGTGCAGTGCATAATTTTTGATGGAAGGAAAATTTCTCTGCACATACACACCAATCTAACCTGACACAAGGTACGTCCTTAAGATGGTTAAAAATAATTTAATATATTTATATAATCCTTATATATATATATATATATATATATATATATATATATATATATATATATATATTATATATATATATATATATATATATATATATATATATATATATATATATATATATATATATATATATACCATGTAATTATTATTATTATTATTATTAAAACCTACTGAAACTTTTAATACAACCTAATGCTCATGACCTCTTACCTCCCCCCCCAACCCCAATCTCTAAACGCACTCCTGCTAAACCTCCTCCTCCTCCTCCAGTCATTTCTTTATCTTCGGGAACGGGTCCACGAGTCCCTCTGTCATCTTTTCTCTATGGAACTTCGGCTAGTTTCAACCACTTCTCTACGTAACACCTGTCAAAAATATATATATATATATATATATATATATATATATATATATATATATATATATATATATATATATATATATATATATATATATATATATATATATATATATATATATATATATCATTAAAAGTGTTAATTTTCAGGTAACCTTTAAAAGAATTAAAATCCTCAACAGAAGCTTGTTTATAGTTACTGTAAACACAGTAATGAAACTATACCTGTAATGAATGATATAGTCAACTCTATACATAATTAATACATAAAAATAATCACACGTTATGAAAGTTGCAACAAAGCAGACTCTATGAGTAGTAGTTGAATAACAGTGCTGATAACAAGTATCATAGAGAGAAGGAATATATAATGGTCTGTATTTTATACACGTACAATTGGATGTCTCTGTCTCAATATAAAAGAAAAGTCCATTCACTCAGCTGAGATATGCCAATCTAGTGTTTTATCTGTTTAAAAAGTTCTGTAAGAAACTGCTTTCACACTTAAATCACAAAATATTTTTGAAAGAACAATACTGCGAGTTCATAAAATATAATCCCTTGTAAATCAGGGGTGGTGGCCAAACAAAAAAAAAAAAAGGGAAAAAATTTTTTATCTTAACAGTCACAACTCACAACTTCATCTCACATTTTGTAATCAAAGTGTAGGTAAGAAAATAAGGTTTAGGTAACAGAAAAACAAACACTGAGATTTATAAAACTTTTAAGAGTTACTCAGTTATTACATTTTAAAGTATATGGAAGCAAATAATTATATAACCACCTTCAATTTCTTGAGAACAGAGAAAAACGCTACGCAGTTACAACTTTAACAAATTTAAATAATTTGTAATTAATGTAATAAAAATTTAATAATAGATACTTATTACAAGGAACTAGGAGTTTTTTAAATACTCTAGATTTTAATGACACGAGTTCAATCATTTAATTCTATATTAATATTATAAGATTGTACAACTATATCCTAAGGAGAATCATTGCCAGGTCCCTAAATATCCTATTATTCTTGGTAGTAGGATGCGAAAAAGCATAATTATGGTACAACCAGTCACTATTTCAGTGTGCAATGCTGTAGACGACATTTGTTGTGAGAAAACGTGGGTGTTAAATAATAATAATAATTGTTCTCTCCCCTCGAAATGCCTACTTTGGACTGATGGCAGTGAGGCGGGGCACCAATTGGGAGTGAGGCACCATTTGTAGATTTGCGTCCTTGAAAAATTCTAAAGGAATAACTTTCAGTCTCCCGAAAGAAATCGATTTAATGAAAAGTAGTCTCGTTCTCTGGGAAGTAAGTAAAAATTATGCAGCTTACACAGCCACGTTCATTTTCGAGGAAATGGATATTGAAAGGTGGTTTTGATCGGGGGAAAAGCTTTGTTCCGTTTCCCATTTCATTCCTCTTCAAATTCCTTTGGCAAATAATGTAACTAATACCGACTGTACTGTTCAACGTTATAAAATAATATAAATGAATTATTATCAGATGTCAGTAAAAAATACTAACCTAGGGTCAAATTCCTGCTACTCATTTCAATCACAATCTAGTCACCCAACATAGTCTTAAGAAAGTTGTAATAAAAGTTAAAATAACTCCCAAGGTTGAATGCAAATCGGCGATGCATTCACAAAATATAAAAACAGTATATTACACTTGATCAAACGCACGTTAGATGTTGAAAAGAATTTGATTTCTTATTATATGCTAGTGATGTGCAGAGCCAGCTGAACTCATCCAAATTTAGCAGGGTCTAAAGTCAAATCTAATAATAATTTGAATGTGCCTGAAATTTCTTTTTCCTTTTTTAAATTACATACAACTTACATACATGTATAAATTTCGCATATACACAGAACCGATGAGGGCAGTGGAATGTTCAACTAATTTGACTGTTACAGCAATCCCATTTTACTACACACAAAGGAATATCAACAAGAACTGAAAAGCTAAATAAATAAAGGAAAAAAATAGAAACAATAATAAAGAGAGAGAAAAGAAAAGAAAGAAGACAGAAATTAGAGGTGCCAAAAGAGATCTAAACGTCAGAGTATTTTAAATCCTTCAAGAACTTTTATATCCTCCAAAATGCTTCTACTGACGAAGAACTTAAATTTTTTTTGGAATCCTTACATATAAAAACAATTAAATCCCACACTTAATACCAAAAATTCATCTTTGGTACTGGCACTTCTAATTGCGTAATTTGTCTTTCATTCTTCTTTTCTTCCTTTTAATTGTCGTGTCTAATTTTTCACCCATTTATTTAGCTTTTCAGTTCCTGTTAATACTCCCTTTATATTTAATACCACTTTCTGGGGGAGTTTTAAGTCCCACCTATTTTCATTATTTTAATATTTTTTTCAACTATTAATATTTTTTTTTAAGTTAATTTTTTTTAGTTGAATGTATTTTAAAAAGTTATATTAAGGACATTCCACTAGGACTATCTCCCAGATCCACCAACATACATCAACATCTGGATGGAAACATGTTAATGACTAAGTATTATCAAAAGGTCTCCCGTCTGATGCCTATAGAGCAAAAAGTGATTTTTATTTCAGTTTCAGAACCATTAAAACATTTTTCTAGTGGTGGTCTGGGAACAAATAAAGAAAATGAAACAGAAACTGCAAACTCAATCTATGCGGACTGAAACACTACTGCTATGAAAAGTTATTTAAGTGTTGCAAACAATGATCACTCCCACATGATTAATCAAATGGAGGGATTTGAGTATCTTGAATTTAGATCTTTTCTTCAAAATAAGATTTGTTCAATGAAAGTCGTATTCTCTGCAAGAACTAAAAACTCTAGGCTTGCTTATTGTGGTACCTCTCTCTTTTCAGCTGCATCGCTTCGGTGGAGCTCTGTGACATCATGCTTATTTAATTTTAGTAACTTTAAAGCTTGTGTCTGCTTCCCATCTGAGAGATTTGTGTTAAATTCGGCTTGGATGAACTCTTTTTCCTTGTCTTTTACTATTTTAAGTCTCTCCCCTTGAATAGAGCTTTGCCGGTGAGTGGTGGAAATCACTTTAAAAAACAATTAAAAAGTAGATTTTTTTTTTCACATAGTGAATGAAAAAATACAATTGCTATTGTTTTAACCAGATTAAGCACCATATGGTAAAATTTTTTCAATTTTGATTCAGCAAAACAAAGATAGTATAATATTTAAATACTGTAACCATTGTTTAGATGAAATTGATCTATTATTGATCAAAAATTACTCAGCAAAAAGAAATTTATAAACACCTAAAACAATAAAAAAAAAAAATTTTAAATCTAATATTATTCAATTACTAAACTTTATTTAAAGCTGATACAGGCCAAGGATAAGATTTAGGCAAGAACTAATAAAAATATATTTACTCCTAAATTGTAAGACAATTCAAAATTAAACTCTTACCTGTGAATGAGTAGGGTGCTGTTGTATTCCAACAGGGGAATGATGAGGATTTGAAACAGTAGGCACCATTTGGTACAAAGGATAATTAACACTGGGAGTAGAATGTGGTTGTGGACGAAGAAAGACGAACCAATTCAGCTCCTCTTGGATGATCTGCCCCTGATCGACTTAACGCCACAGCGTGGGGTGGAACAGTCCCTCCTCCATGAGACCCAGCTGACGAAGACGATGAAGAATGAACCGCCATGATGAACAGCGTGAGAAGAAGGAACATGAGTAACCAAAGTATGCTGAGAAGGTGGTGGATGACTAACTCCTGATGGGGACAGAGAAGGAACTCCTGTATGAGGAGATCCTGAGTGATAACTGCTTGATGCAGGACTTTGCCTGTGAAAAAATATGAATCAAATTGTAGTGTGTAAATAATAATAATAATAATAATAATAATAATAATAATAATAATAATAATAATAATAATAATAATAATAATAATAATAACAATAATAATAATTTTTAGTCAAACATATAAAAATTAACAGATTCACAAGTTATATTTCCTGCAACTTAATACTCCTTTCTATCAACAACCAATATAAACCAAATTCAAATACTACAAAAAGAAACTTTATGAATTAAAAATGCATCTCCACAAGATGACAAGAGATCTTTTCCACTAAATTCCACATAAAAAATTTTAGGGTATAGTTTTACCCCATGCAAATAATTCCATTTCAACCACAGCATAACATGTTATTTAATCTTTTTCTTCTACATAATACCTCCAAAAACATTTACACTAATACCTCCCACTTACCCTGTAAATTTCCCGTAAACACTTCTGCTCCCACTATCACAAAAGCTAACATGTCAAACTCTCTCTCAATCATATGCTGACAAAGTGACAATATTAACATACACAGATCAAAAGGATCTTGCAGGTTGGTGACTGACCCAATATATATATAGATTACTTAGATACAAACATGAATTTAATTAAAGAAATCACATCTTCACTTCAGAATTCAGATGCACAGAAGATGTGTCCCGGGGGGACAGCGCGACCTTTTTATTAACCTTCTTACCTTCCCTTTTTTTTTTTTTGAATTAATTATTCACTCGATTTGATTTGGAACCTTTTCCATAAGAAAAATTTTCACAAAACTACACCAGTTATATTATCATCTTAATAATTTTACTTCTGACTGAAAATCATACTTTTAATCTTGTTCCTACATTTACAATATTAAATTCTCTTCAAGTTCCCTTCAGAATAAAAGAGGGAAAAAGTATATACAGAATTTAAAAGCAAATGGAAGCTCTTTAAATTTATTTTCACCTTATACATTGCTGATAAAGACAATAGAAAGTAAATGTATTCCAGATTTATTAGAAAAATGTTATAAAAGGTTTTGCTTTGTGAATTTTGTAGGTGTATTAAATATTTGGGGCAAGGTATTCCAAAATTATTGTACAAAAACATTAATCCAGTAATATATTATAAATGAATTGGTGTTTAAAATAAAGTTTGCAAGATAAAGCTAAAAAAGAAGAAACCATTGAAACAAAGTAAAATCCAAGTTTATTCTGATTAATTATATAAGTCTGTTGGATAGGATATTAAGGTCGCACATCATTCATAAGTACGGAGTATATTTAGTGATTAAATATATTAAAGATTAGGTCAAAATTAAGGAGAGTTAGAGACAAACAAATTTAAGAGTGAGCAGTCACAAGAAAAGGTCTGTACATCTGAACTACACTCTGTTGTACAAGGGTCCTTCAGTAGTAACAGAGCTAATGATTTAAAGGCCTTCAGGTGAGTAGGTAAAAGAAAAGATAAAACAAGGGAACGCTGGCCAGACAGAGGATTTATGTGAAGGTAGTGTAATAAAATGTCCTACAATTGACGGTGAAGTAGAAATGTATCTAACATGAAGAAAAAGTGAAACCAAGATTATTAGCAGGTTGTGATTTGGATGTAAAATGTCCAGTTTCAGTTACAAGTTTTAATTTTCCCTGGAAAAGCATTTGACATGGTTAGTCACTTTTAGGACTAAAGAATTAAAGGGAAAAAGACAGAGTAGATAGATAATATGTTAGAGAAACTTGATAGTGTGTTTAAGAAGGATAGGTTAATGGAAAACTGAGAAAATAATTTACTTCATAGAGACACAGAGACTATCTGGTAAGACAGTAAGATAAATTAACCAATAAATGTAATAAGACTATATAGGAAAAAAATTTGAAAGTTGAAATGAAACCAACATCTCCTCCGAGTTTCTTCAAGTAATGATAACTGTGAAAGGTCAGTTGGTTTGTCAACAAGAAGCATTAAAAAAGTTTAATGGAGGAAGATGAAAATTTCTATAAAAAAAAACTGAAAATGGTTTCAACGAGACATTGTTTAATGAAAAACGGTAGAATGACTGAACTCGCGTGATTCGAAGGTGCTTGGTTACATACCTTCATAGAGATCTTGGATAGAAACTTATTAAAAAGTTCCCCTCTTCTAATGAGGCAATGCCTGTGAGTTGCGAACTTTTTAATATATGAAAAAAACATGTCTAAATGAACAAATAAGTGTGGCATCGTGTGAACAAGAAAAACAGTAGAATGCAACGCTATCTCCTTAAGGAACTGTTAAACAACCAGAAAGTTAAGTAAGAATCTGCGAAATAATTTTTTAAGTTCAAAAATGAAAAAACTAATAAAAAAGAGGGAGATGTATGAGTGTGTGTGATCCGAGGAATATGTACTATGATAAGAGGACAAGAAAAATTGTAGAGAAAAGAGCAAGAGAGAAAAAAACTGTTGATAAATATGGAAGAATTATGTAGATTACAACAAACTTTGCCTAGGGAATTTTCCAAAAAGAAAAATTCCTCAATAAAAAAAAATTAATAAACAAAACTGACGTGGAAAAAAGAAAGAAAAGATAAAGAAGAGGAAAATAAAGTATATTTAAATAATAAATTTTTTTGAGGAAAATGAGTAAAAAATGAAAGAATTCAACTTATACAAAGGCAGATATAAACCTGTAAATTTAAGAAATGAACATGCCTACTTCTGAACAAGAGATGCTTTGATGATGATACTAGTAATGGTAGAAGATACTGGTAGGAGAAAGGTAGTCAAAAATAAATTATTAGGATATAAAATTAAGGAAGGATGAATAAAGGCATCCTAGAACATGCTTAAGAAAAAGAAAATTTGGATAGTAGATAAACTGGAGTGTGGAAAAGAAGAGGAAAAGTATAAGACTCTTCCAATTACAGTCTGGACATAAAAGCTCACAAAAATTATTGAAATATTAATGAAAGAAAGTTTAACAACAATAAAAATGAGTCTGGAAGAAACAAAAGGTGTAAAAGATAAAGTAGAAAGAATATATAAAAAAAATCGTGAAGTTTGTAGATGGTATAAAAGAACTCCATCTAAACAGGGAGTGCGGGTGGAACGAAGCAATAAATTTAATGA
The DNA here is from genome assembly GCA_009176605.1 of Armadillidium nasatum. Classification (NCBI taxonomy): domain Eukaryota; kingdom Metazoa; phylum Arthropoda; class Malacostraca; order Isopoda; family Armadillidiidae; genus Armadillidium; species Armadillidium nasatum. The sequence continues at coordinate 258,443 of SEYY01004804.1, forward strand.
CCATGTCTACGAACATGAGAGTTAAAGGAATATAAATTCATAGCAATGCTCAGGTAACAAAGTATTACAAAGCTAGGCAGGTGAAATAAAAATCCTGAAAACACAATGGATGCTTTTATGGATGGATGGTTACTGTTTTTTATAACATCTCGTTGTATTATTCTATATTAGAAAAAATTAAAATCGAGTATTAAAAATGTAACATAAAAATGAAAACACCTTCTTCCCTTATGTCCTTTGAGCAATGGTATTTGCAAAAGAACCGTGGGTTTGTTGACAAGGAAATGGTGATGAAGCTAATGGAGCAGGTTCTAATTTCTAAAAGAATAACACTAGGAAGGGGTTTCAGCGAAAAATAGTTTGAACAGAAGCAGTTACAATGTGCATGAATATTGTTATTGATGAAATAAGATATTTAAAACATGAAAAATTTCAATTTTTTTTTACATATACAAAAAGTATGATTAAATATACTGACGGAGTGTGCTTCCGAGTTTGCGTCTGTCCTCGTTCAGCTCTACTCTCTATGCCTTAATACTAATACTTTTCCTCAGTGCTGGAAGCGCATATGTTCAGCCGATCCCGAAAAAAGGTAGCCGCTCTGACCCTTCCAACTATCGACCTATAGCTCTCACTTATGTTCTGTCTAATAAAATTTTTGAAACTCTCCTCCAACTCTCATTTCCTGGGCCATTTGGAGTCTCATTCTCTTCTCTCAGATCATCAGTATGGCTTTCGACGCTCGAGGTCAACTGGTGACATACTTTCCTATCTTACTGATCTATGGTCTTCTGCCCTTAGGGACTTTGGGGAGTCGTGTGGTGGCACTTGACATATCCGAGGCTTTCGACCGGGTATGGCATGCGTCGCTGCTCTCCAAGCTCCCTTCCTTTGGGTTTCCTCCTTCTCTTGCTTATTCTTGTCTAGTTTTTTCTCAGATCGTTTCCATTTCGGCACTTATAGATGGAGCGACCTCTTCTTCCTTTCCTGTCAATAGTGGTGTTCCTAAGGGTTCTGTTTTATCTCCAACTTTACTTTTACTTTTCATTAACGACTTTCTCAACTGCACTTCTAAATCTGTTCACTCTTATGCTGATGACTCAACTCTCTATTCTTTTACTCGTTTCAAATCCGCTCCCTCTTTTGCTTCTCGTCTTCAACTTTCCGATTCTATTCTTGCTGATCTGGATGGGATCTTTAAAAACTCAACATCTTCAATCTCCCTCTCAAAAACACCTCCCAACTTTCCTATCTTCTTCGATGACTCTCCCGTCTCACCTGTAAATAACATTAACATTCTTGGACTTAACATAAATAAGAAATTGTCTTGGAAACCACATATCACAATGGTTGTTAAGGCGGCCTCTAAGAAGCTGGGAATACTGTTCAGGTTGCGAGAATTTTTTCCTTCTGAGCAGTTACTCCAATTATATAAGGGTCTCATTCGCCCTTGTATGGAATACTGTTCTTACATTTGGGGGGCTCCGGTTCCTCCTCTCTTCTGGATAGGGTTGAGTCTAAGGCTAAAAGATTAATTAACTGTCATCTACTTTCAAACTCTCTTGACTCTCTATCTCTGCGACGTGACGTTGGCGCAATATCTCTTTTCTACAGGTACTACAATGGCAGGTTTTCGAGGGTACTGGCATCTGGCATTCCACCACCATTGCGTAGTCCTCGTTGCACAAGGAGTGCCCTGCTCTCGCACGAATTTTGTGTGGATGCTGGAAACCCCAGACTTGCCCGTTGTGGTGGCTCCTCTTTTCCAGCCACCTCTGTTTTGTGGAACTCCTTACAATCATCTATTTTTCCCCCTTCATTTGATCTTCCTCTCTTTAAGGCTTCCGTCTTCGCCCACCTGAGATGTGTGCGTTAGGTTCGGTGCTGGGTGGGTTCTCCTCTTCCTTTCACTTTATAAGCCCCCTCCTTGAAAAGAGCTCTGAAAAGGGCTCTGCCCGTGAAAAAAAAAAAAAAAAAAAAAAAAAAAAAAAAAAATTTTATAAAAAAAAAAAAAAAAAAAAAAAAAAAAAAATAAAACCAAAAAAGTATGCAAGAAAAAATGTGGTAAATAAGAAAATAACTGAAAATCTATAGTAGACTAATATAAAATTAGGTAATAAAATACACCAGACTGGTAACTGCATCCATGTCAGAAATCTGAACAGGATAAATGAACAGGTTACTATAAAATTGATAAGACTATGAAGAAGATTGAGGTGATAGAGTAATGATAAAACTATCAAGGTTCGAGTTGAGAAAATATTGGGAGAAGCTTATGTACCATTTGGGGGGAGGGGAATCGAGTAATAATGGAATAATGGAAGAAAACAACAGGTGGATTTAATTTTATCTTTAATTAACGAGGAAGGAAAAAATGCTTAATATAATGAAAATACAGTGCCAGATAGACTGATACATAAAGCCCAACTGTTCAGTTTAGGAGAAGCAATTGAGAGGGCCATATTCTAAGTGTAAAACTTTGATAAAAAATAAAAGTAGAAAATCATGAATTAATTAATTAAAAGTGAGTAATTAATTAAGAGTAAATCGCCATAAAAATCAGAACGCTTTTACCTAAAAGATTAAGATTAAGAATAAAAAATAATAACAATAAATAAATACATTTGAAGCCATCAAGTGAATGATGTTATAGGGATAAGTAGTTAAAAACAAGTGACAAAAGAAGTGACTAAAGAGAGATCTTAAACATTATATAAGAGGAGGAAAGTGAATAGTTAAGATTGATAAAGTAATAACGGGAAGCCAATGTATTATTAATGTTATTTTACGTATAATTATTATTATTATTATAACACATACACCAAAAGATTCAAAAATATTCCTTATATATACATATATAGATAGATAATATAAGAAATATTTTTTGATTTTATTGGAGTGTGAATTATAACATTTATATACTAAAGAACTCAAAAGTTTGGGCCATGGCACTAAAAAATTATTGTATAAAATTAATTGGACAATAAAATAATATTTACATGTAATATAAGAATTAAAGAATAAAATAAATATACCAAGGATGCAGTCATACATAGATGAGAGAAACAAACATACAAAAAATATAATCCTGGTCCTAATTTACCATGACAGCCCCTTTTAAGTGATATTAGGGAGTGATGTTGCCCCACATAGTTCATAAGGACACGGTAAATTTAGTGGTCAGACATTTAAGAAGAGTTTGAGAGACAACAATAATAAGGCGAGTAGTTTTAATAAAATATGTGCACAAGTCTGTAGAGTGTACATGGACACTATGAACTGTTATATTGTTTTACAATACCATAAAATTACCTTAATGAAGTTGGACTGGGTTGAGCACCAGGCGGCAACATAGGAGATTGCTGTCGCGAATGATGATCTGACCCCGGGCTTCTATAACGATATTCTGATTCAGGTAAACCATTCTCTAGAGGTTGTCCCTGATGATGATTTCTTCGATCGTGTGGAGAAGCGCCTCTCTCCCCGCTTACCCTGCTTGGGGGATTCCCTAACCCGCTATGTGAGCTTCCTCCTGTAAATAAAAATTTATTATTCTCATAAAAATGATACTGTGCACGAATTAAATACAATTGTGGATTAAGATTTTGTAAAAATACACCTACTCTTTCCTCCAAATAAAATTGTAGAAATGCTAATGATTATGATTTAACATGGTGGATTATCCCATAGATTATAAAACTCAAAAGTAATGGGCACTGAATCAGTAGACATTACCATGAGTTAAGATCAAGAATATAATAGAATAGAATAACCTAAAATAACATGGTATGCCAGATCAAAACTTTTGATAAGGAATACATATTTACTCATGAGAACTATAAAATTACCTAACAATAACAATTTAATATAAATACTAAGACCAGGTGTGTTGATAAGTATCTGATTTTATCTGTATAATTTTTTTTAAATAGAGGAAGGAACAGTTAGCTATTTTTGAGTCATCTATTAATGTATGTAAATTGCAAACATGAAGCAAAGAAAAATATTTATGGTAGCTAATAAGAAAGAAAAAAAAGTTATAATAAAGTATAACTAATTCACTTACATACATTATATACACAAACATTATTTACCTAACTGTGATATTTTTTTAAACTACAATCTTTCAACAAGTACTTTTTTTCCTTTTATCAATAACTCAAAAATTAAATGCTTTCCGAAACTGTCGTCAGCAAAATAGAAGACAAAATATATTTCACCACATAAAATTAAGCTTAACTTGCTCTTACAATTCCCTTTCTTAAGTAAGTGTATTAATTCCTTACACCAAACTTCTTACACTGAACTTCTTTCTTAGATTATACCTAGAGCACTAAATACATAATCTTCAGTTTTACTATAAAAAAAAATACAGATCTTTCTCCTCCATCTTTAGAGTAGTAAATTTTCCCTTTCGTCTTTGTAAACTCAGGTCGTTTCCCTCAGAAAAAGAATATTAGGTTTCCTTTCACTTCTCCTGAAGGAACAGAAAATAATACTGAAATTAAAATTGGCACTATAAGTTGAACAATACCATATATGAACAATTATAGTTTTCAAAAATCATGGATTCGACATTCTTACAGAGCCTGTTGTATTTGGCAAATATTTTTTTAATACAGTTTGATTAATTAAGTCTCTTTAGTCTCTATTTTCCTTGTAATGACCTTTTCAGCTTGAACTTTATTACAATAAAACGGGAGAAAAATGACATGATTTCATTTTCATGACCAGCACACTTTCGGACATGATTCCCATGTTCAACACCTTTTCTAACACACACACACATTAATTCTAATATATATAAACTTTCTTCAATATCATTACTTCACATTTCTTAGAACATTTCTCCAAACTTCTAAACAGTTTTAATCCAATATTATTCTTGATTTATTAGCTATTTTATCAATAGCAAATAATCTTTTGTAAAAAATGTATATAGCATAAATTGTACTTTCATATTCAATAAGTTCCTCTCTGCTCTTCCCAATAAGGCAGTAATTCACCATCTTGCCAAACTTCCAAAATTCTTAATTTTAAAGACATCTTTTAAATAATTACCAAGAGAATTGGTGAAATTAACTATTACACTTAACACAATATAATGTCAGTCTTAAATTCTTCAAAATTTTACTGAAATAAATTTAATTAATTTCCTTTCTGAAATAACTGTGATAACACGCAACATCGTATGTGCTACGAGGGCATCTCATTAGTGGAGGAATGTATGGCCAACTCGATTGAGCAATTATCGTACCCACAGGATCGTACCTACAGGAAAAAAGAATGTCACAGAGATAAAAAGTAAAGGAAATTAGAGAGTGAGTTTATAATTTTTTAGCTTTAAGACTTAACTCTATCTAAAAGATGGGCAAAACTGAGTTCCCCAGATAAATAAAAAACAGTACTTCATACAAAGACCGATAAGGATCCTTAAAATTTGGAGCAAACGTATGAAATAAAAGGATTCTTACTACCTAAAAAAAATACAAAAAACAAGCTTTTTGAAGCTGCTTTAACGTTTCCCTGTAATACAGTTTTCAAGATAACATTTTTGTTTATGTAGAGATCAAGAATGTTATGTTCTCAACAGGTAAGATGGCAAAGCCATTGGTAAAGTTGGGATATATGTGTCTGGGTGATAGAGATTCTTTTTTTTTTTTTTTTTTTTAATTTAACTAATTTTTATCAAGCGTTTTTCGTATGAACACTTGTTCCTTCATTTTCACTTTATTATTATTGAGCTTTTAGATTCCCAATTATTATTATAATAATAATAATAATAATAATAATAATAATAATAATAATAATAATAAAAAGGCTCATTTTGTACCAGATGGATGCCGTTGTTGCTGCTGAGATATCGGTCCTCTCGTGGAAGCTAAAATAGTTGATGATGATACACTACCAACATGAGAAGAGATCTGGAGCTGTCCTCCAATTAAAGAAGTTGCTACTGAAGGAGGTACAGCTGGTGTAATTGGGATCAAGGAGGCTGTAGAAGCTGATGTGGCTAACGACAGTCCAGTAGAGCAGGCTAATGAGGTACTGGAAGCAGCAGCAGCAGCAGCTGTCGAGCTTGAAGAGGAAGGTTGAGTAGTAGCTTGACTGGAAGACAGGGGAACTGACAAGCGAGCATTCACTGCTAGAAGGTGATCACGACGTGCTATTAAATTATTAACTGTCTCTTCCAGTCGTACATTTTCCTGACGTAACTGATGGAGACAAGAGAGTAGCGATGCAACTGAAAAATAAATAACTTTAAAATCAAAAACATTCATGTATGCCAACACAATTAACTAATATACCACTCTATTACATACTATTCATTGTATTTATTATATAACTAAGATATTTGTGTTAAACGTAAGGGCTTGTTTGAATAACTAATTATTCAAGGTGATTTACTCTCACTCACTTCTAATGCTCATGGGCCCAAGAACTCAAAACATCTTTAAACATACTTTTTTTAAAAAAATTCTGTACAGAATATTTCAAATTTCTACACTGCCTAATGCCTATTTAACAATACTGTTAAATGATCCTATGCAAAGTGAACCACACCATTGACTAAGTTTGTGTTGCATATTCCTTCTCTCAATTTTCCCACCAGAACCTGCTTAGGGCTTTCTTACTGTTCATTGTCTATATTAGCCCCTTTTATGATGCTTTTGTGTAATAATCTACATTATAAACTTTCTCACTTCTATAATTAAGCCTTAATTTCATGCTTCAATGTCCTTCGCCTTTAGTGACCAGTAATTTCTTTAAGACTATTTTTTTTTTAAATTTTCAAATTTTTTTTTTAGTTAAAATTTTCTCTTTAGATGCTCTTTATTTATTTTCTTACCCATTCTCTAGATATCTTCTAAACCACTCTCTTTTCACTCAGACTCTTTAAACTTTAAATTAGTTGTTCTACACCTAAACCCAACTTTTCTATACACCTCAGGAAAGTTTTAGAATCTTTATTAGACAATTTTCCAGAACTATAAATGTCTAATTATGTTATGGGTTTCATTTAACACCCTAACCACTGGTTTTTGGAGTTACCATCTATACCAAAACTTTTTTCCCTTCAAATATATCAATTAACTATTAAGTTTCTCTTCCAGAAATTAAAGAGAAGTCCAATCAAATATCAAAGATCTTCATAGAAGATATTCAATCAATAATTAAAAAACAAAGATCTTCATATTAGTTAATTTCCGTTCAAAGCTAACATTGGGAAACAATGGGGAACTATCTTAAGCTGATGACATGATTTATAGACTACACTCGAGAACAATAAAAAAAAAATTTTAAATTAATCAAAACAGTCAGTGATATGGTTCCTAGTTCTTTATACATAGTTATCTTTCCTTCCTGTCTCAATCTCCACAGAGAGGGAAAATATGAAATTAAGCTCTGGCACTTTTCTAACACTCACCCTTATCGGTAATACTTTTTTTCTATCACTTATTTGTCACTCTTATCTACACTTCATTCTCCACTATCAATCCATTTCACATTTAATTAAAACAATAATAATATTGATAAAACTGAAGAAGTAACACTTACTATCAAAATGTTGGGCTTGTTCCATTAAAAACTGACTGCCCTGTTCCCACTGTCTTTCTAAAAGCTGCTCTAAACTCTGTGGTAGTGGAGGAGGTTGAGTAGAGTTCAGAACAGCTCCTGGTGTTGATGTCTATAAATAAAATTATTTTTATTTAAGATAAAGTCCCTAATGTATTTCACATATATATATACTGAATAAAAAATAAACGTTTCTTACCTCCCTCTTGCCGGGTAGAGCAGGGCCAATTAAGCCAACATTTATTTTTTCCTCATCTCTATAAATGGAGTGTGCCTCTAATTCAGCATGAAGTGTGTCTGTCATTTTTTGAGCAACTGCAGAGGCAGGATTAATTTGATTACCGAGTAGAAGAGTATTTGCACCAACACCATTAGTTATCACTGTGCTTAGTGGCCTTTAAATAAATAAATAAATAAATAAATATAAATAAATAAATAATATATATATATATATATATATATATATATATATATATATATATATATATATATATATATATATATATATATATATATATATATATATATATATATATATATATATATATATATATATATATATATATATATATATATATATATATATATACTATATACTTAAAATACTAATAGTTCACACACAGATGAACATTTTTTGTTAAGGTACATATACCCCCAAACCAGTCGTCTCAAAGTTCTACACATAGGGCAAGGTGCCACGTCACGTAACATAGTACAGGTTTGTTGTTATTCTGTTTCGTGTGTACAGACACACTTACCGGTACGTCCGCGTAGTAGCAGTAAACATGGTCTACGAGTTATATGAACTGACCAACATGACAATGAGTTACTGTGAAGGTAGGGGGAATGGACGAGAGGCTCGTCGCATCTACGAGCAACGTTATCCTAACAGGAGACATCCACACCACAGTACCTTTGCTGCAATACATTGCCTCCTACGGAAAAGGGGCAACCTTCGTCCTCAGAAAGTCAGCTGTGGAAAACGCGTTGTGATGACACGTATTTGAAAATTTGATCGAGGTTCAGCGAGGCCCCGTCATTCAGCACGCTTGCCGTGAAGCTTGTTATGGGCGTTAGTTACCTGTCCATATGGAGGGTTCTGAGGAAATACAACCCACATGTGCACCACCTTCAGAGGGCTAAGTCCCTGGGACCAGGCGTTTACGCAACTCGTACGCACTTCGTACGGTGGTTCTTTCATCGCTATGCAAATGATGCCTCCTTCTCCCCGCATGTGTTATTAACAGATGAAGCCTTCTTTACTCGTGACGGTTATTTTAACAGCAGAAATAGCTACGTCTGGGACTATACGAACCCACATGAGGTTGCTGTTCGACAATCACCTATAATGGTTTTCTGTGAACATCTGGGTTGGAATTGTTGGCCAAAATTTGCTGGGACCTCTAATCCTGCCAGCAAACTTAACGGGAGCTGCGTACCTAGAGTTCCCGCAGACCGAACTTCTGGACCTACTGCACAACAAACCGCTAGTGGTGCGCCGACAACTCTGGTTCCAGCATGATGATGCCCCAGCACATTTCTGTATTGATGCGCGGGCGCAGCTAACCGTCGACTTTGGGGAACATTGCATTGGACGTGCAAGACCTGTTGCGAGGCCGCCGCGTTCACCTGATCTGACGCCCCTTGACTTTTATCTTTGGGGCATGTTCAAAGGTATGGTGTATGAAACTCCAGTTACCTCTAGAGCTCAGCTGATTGCCCGTATCAATGATGCGTTTCACCACATTACCCAGAATCCTGCCATGCTCGACATAGTTGGACGGTCGTTGCTGTGACAGTATCAGACATGTAATGAGGTGCAGGGCTGACTGTTTGAATACACATTGTAATGTAAACGTGCCTTCCAATAAAATGTATTGTGTACATGATTCTATTCCATTTCCTAACTGTGCAGGCGAGCACATGGACTCATGAGCTTAACTCTGACACAAAGGGGTGGAGTGGATCTAAATGTACCTTAACAAAAAATGTTCACCTCTGTATGACCTATCGGTTCTACAACTTTGTCAGTGAGGTCCTGTAACACCCTGTATGTATATATATAGTGATTGGACGATTAATAATTTTTTAACGATGACAGTGAAATTGAAAAAGTATTTTTTTAAATTTCTATTATTTTAATAAATTAACAATTATATAATGGGGAAAAATTTATTTGTCTTTTCTATATTCAAATGTGAAAATACATGTAATTTTAGTATAATACAAGGGTGTCCAACTCACTCTTGGCATCAGACATGCACTTATAGATATCAAAGTACTGGTCATAAGTTAATAAAATTTGCTACAAACAAACCTTGGTGCGTGAGAACCGAGGTAGAATCATAAGAGATCGAGCCACTCGTCACACGTCCAACGTTGGTATGTACAAAATTTAAAACTTCTTTGATGAAAGAATCATTTCCAAGGAACTTTGGTGGCAACCCTCCTCTAATATAGAAATAACTTACAACACTTGTTGTGATGTCAGCACTGATTCTCATACACGAAGGTTGGTTCGTGGCAAATTTTATTAACTTATGACTTGCACTTTGATAATATATATAAAAGCATATCTAAAGCCGAGAGCAGGTAAGACATCCTGTAGTATCTTCAGAACACTAATTTTAAAAATATTAATATTTGCAAACTTCTCGTACTTTAAAATTAGAGCTCTTAAATTATATGCAAAAACAAATCTTTTCTCCAAATTATGGGATAATTTAATTTCAACTTAAGAGAGTATATATGGTCCCAACTACTAAACAGCCAGCCATTCACTCTTCATAAAAAAGGGTGGAGAAGAGATATTTATAAGTGAATATATGTAAATTAATGGTCAAAATAATCAGCAGAAAACTGATGACGACAAATGAGAAAAATGTAGATTTTGACAATGACAATTAATTGTACCATCACTGAATATATATATATATATATATATATATATATATATATATATATATATATATATATATATATATATATATATATATATATATATAATATATATATATATATATATATAATATATATATTAATAATATTATTATAATATAAATAATAATAATAATAATAATAATAATAATAATAATAATAATAATAATAATAATTACTCTTTAGTCTCTTTAATCTCTGGTGGCTTGGAGATCCGACTTCTTTTGGCTGGAACCATATCGGAGGATGTGAGAGATTCTGGTGATGAAGCTCCGGAGTCTGGATTGTTCTCCCTCCCTCTGGAACTCATGGGTATTCGACCCCTCTTTGAAGTGGTACTTGGTAGGGTATTGCTAGCACCACGTTTTGCCCTTCGACCTTTATCCTGACTGCTTGACCTGTACAAAATAGATAAGAAAATACTCAAATTTTTCACATTGGTAAATAAATCTTGTTTGTAATTATGATACTATTTTTAATAATAATAATAATAATAATAATAATAATAACCTCCAGCAGGTCAAAACATATAAAACTCTAAAGGACGACTTTATATATAATCAACTTTTTCTTATTAAAATGTTACCTTTGACTAGTTGAACCATTATCAATCAACCATTTTTAACAATGGGTCATTATTATTATATATTTATTTACTTTTAAATTTATAGTTTTCAAATTTAAAAATAATTTTCCATATAAAACTTCTATTTAGGATTCAGATAGTTCAATTATAATTACTAATACAACTACTCAAGTCGTATTATTATGGTTGTTATAAAATTAAAAATATTTTTCCCCCTAATTTTCAGGTTAAACTTTAAGCTATGGGGAAAATAATTTCCTCAAGTGGGACAATCAATTCTCTCTCTCTCCAGTTAACAATTTGCCTCCGAGTCTGTCGTTCTTCATGGTCTTAACCAGTATCCCTTCAACAATTTTTAATCAATTATCTACAAAAAATGAAACCTAAAATCATGGCTAAAACCAGAAACAATGCCAGATGTTATATTACTTTTTCTTATCAACCCCTATCTACAACTTAATATCTTTTACCTTTTTATAACTTATAATGTTAAGTAAATTTCTTCCACACCTGTCTTCAAACTTTCTAAAGTATAGTTTTCTATTTTAGAATTATACATAACGTATAAATTGTTGACCAGACCTCAAGATCATTTAACACAGATATACAAAAAAAAAATTCCTATTTACAATTCTTAAGTTCCTCAACAGTAGCATACAAATTTTCAAAATAATTATAAACTTCATTTAACATTTAACATCCAACCATAATTGTTTAAACATCCTAATTTATCAGTAATTCAATTCATTTGCATAAAAAAATCTTTTGAACAGTTTTCTTTAAGATGTAAGAAAAGTATCTCAATATAATTTAATCATGGCTCTAACTCATCCTACCCTTCTCCCAATGTTTACTGCATCTAATCTCATTAACAATAAAAACTTTATATATATATATATATATATATATATATATATATATATATATATATATATATATATATATATATATATATATATATATATATATATATATATATATATATATATATATATATATATATATATATATATATATATATATATATATATATATATATATATATATATATATATATATATATATATATATATATATATATATATATATATATATATATATATATATATATATATATATATATATATATATATATATATATATACCAATTAACTTCTATAAACACAAATTTCTCTCTCTCTCTCTCTCTCTTTTTTCAGCTCAGTTCACTATTTATTTTGAACTATTCCTTTTCCTACCGTAACCTATTTATTGGTCTCAACATTTTAACAAAATGTAATATAATAATATATATAATAATAATAAAATAATAATAATAATAATAATAATAATAATAATAAACTTACCTCCCCCGTTTTAAGGGTTCTCCTAATCACTGTATCGGTACTGGTTGTTTGGGACTCCACCTTTAGAGAATGGCCAGATACATGAGTAGAGAACTGGGAACCAACTCCTCCGGCATATTTGCTTGGATTAGAATCCTTCATTCATTTGCTGAGGCTGTAACTGTAGCTTTCCATAGGAGAGCTTATCTGGTTCAGCACTCAAGTTTCTCTCTTCACAAATAACTAAAGCACCAGCTTCTTTCATATCGTCAATACCATCTTCACTGGTTCCAACAGTTGCAGGAGAACGTGAGTTTGAGTTACTCCCATTGCGACGGACCTTTCTTTGATGCTGTTGTTGTTTCTCTTTATCGCCGGCAGTGGAAGATCCGGCAAGGGACACAGATATAGATGGAGTTGACTGAGAAATACCAGAAGTTATTAAAGAACTATGTCCACCAGATGACGAGGTAGAAGAATTTGTTATCTTTAATTTTGAAGACAGATTTACATTACTAGAAACAATTGCCGAATTACTGTTTGTGGGAGTAGGTATAGAGCTAGAAACCACACTAGATGGAAGGGTTATAGATAAAACAGGAGTTGTTCCTATCCCTGACTCTGATATTGTTGCAGAAGCTTCAGCAGTACTAGTAGTGGGCAAAATGGTTGATGACGTAGATGTCAATGATAGGCTTGTACCAGCAATAATTGATGTATGAGAAAGAGAATTTGAAGAAGGGAATGTTGAGGAAGTAGGTTTGGAATCTGATAAAGAAGTAACCACTGAGTTAGTCGAGTGTTTGCTACTAGTTGTAACACTAGTGGTTGTCGTTGTAATGGTTGTAACATTTGGCACACTAGAAGAGTTTGACAACTGGTGTTTGTCACTCCCAAACTTGGATTCATTTTTAACATTTACTGTATTACTCTGCATAACATTTACAGAAAAGTCCATATTAACACTTGAATCACTAAGCTTTGAGGAACTTTCACTCCCACTACTTAAAGACGGCTTTGAACTAACTAACGGTAAATCTCCTCCAAGATTAACTTTCACTTCTCTTGTAATATGTTTACTTGCATCATGTATTGGTGATGTCTTGTTAGAAGAGGAACGCTTCTTAATTTTCAAGTCCTTTGAATCTGAAGCACTGCTCCCCGAGGCCTTATCCTCATCAGAAGAAACAGTATCATGAGGGACTGGACGATAAGGAGGGATGGTTTTCACATGGCTTCCACGACGCTGGAAATTTGGAAGCTACAGAATATGATTTTATTAGATAACTATACCACACAAAAACAACTAACAGAAACTACATGTAAACTAACATTCATGCTTGAACAATAAACAAAATAAATGCAACCAGTGTAGTGTAAACCGATTTACAGTGTAAAAATTCTGGCCATTCTGATCAAAGAAGCCCCTGATGATAGTTAAAATATGCCAACATTCAAAAATGAAAAAAAATAACACACTTTGTCTAAGGAAATGTACTTCCCTTTAGTCATGTCATAAGAAAACTTATAGTATCATAATCCAAGAGAAAAAAAAACAGTAATAGTACCAAGAATATTTTTAACCTATGTAAAACTGAAACATAGTTTAATATATTTATAAAAAAGAAATTA
>SEYY01004804.1:275000-276633 GCA_009176605.1 Armadillidium nasatum
TTTTTAAATAAATAAATAAATATCTTGCAAAAATAAATATAAAAATAAAATAAAAATTTTAAAACAAAATAAAAAAATTTTAACATTTTTTTTTAAAAAATATATAATAATAAAAATTATAATTATTGCAGAAACTGAACTATTAAGTAAATAAAAAATAAATAGCATATATTTTTTTAAATTTTCAACTTATAAAATAAAAAGGGGTCTAAGCTGGGGCGAGAGCAGGAGACAGTCCTAGCAAAAAAAAAAAAAATTACTGCTTTTACAGCCTTGTTTTATCCAGAACAACCTAAATCTATTTAGCCTATTATTTGATTTCATACATAAGATAAAAGGAGGGGGGAGGGGTGAAGGTGGTATGAGTTAGAACGAGAGCAATAGATGGTTTCAACAACAACAACAAAAAATTCTAATTCTATCGACTTGTTTTATATATCCTTATTTTATCCAGAATAACCAAAATCTATTTAGCCTATTATTTAATTTCGTATGACACCTCACTATTTGTATGTAAAAAAATTTGTCTTACATGATTGTGGGCTTACAAGGAAAAGGAATAAGTTAAAAAAAAAATGGTTTCAAGATAAAATGATTTTAACATTTGAAAAAGTTTTGTGTTCAATGGACTAAAATTTTTTTTTACGATTTCAATTGCTAAGGAACTATAAGGGGTAGGACAGTTTTTCCCTGTGGATAGAGCACAATTTGTTGTATTAACAACTTATTTTTTGCATTTTTTGGACTTAATATGTTTTCCTTCAAAGCTCAAGATTTACAGAATATAGCAATCAAAGCCAGTTTACTAATCAGCAGCTTCCTAAAATATACTAAGTATTAACAACTCAAAAAATATTTATGATTTCAAATAAACAAAGTGAAAATTTTCTATGGGTAGGATGGTATCTTAAGGGTTTTTGAACTTAACTCTCCCACACTCTGATCTCTTTCTGGTCATCAAACTCAGTTCAGATAAGCTTTTATAACAACTCATCTATGATACAGACTTTTCATCTTTTCTACATCCAGTTCTCTAACCGCTAAATTCATTCTAACAAGTAAATTCTGAAGCACTCATCCATCTTCTATTTCCCCAATTTTCTTTTTAACTTGTACACTTTCGAAGCATAATGTATTTCGGCATGTTACCCTTTGATTTATATCTATATATTCCTCAACTTTAGTGACTTTCATTATTTCTCTGGTATTTTCCCACCAGAGGTGATAAAAAATATGATAAAAAAATGTTTGTTGCAAATCATTAAAAACCAAAATGCATTCATGCAGA
This sequence comes from Armadillidium nasatum, assembly GCA_009176605.1. Taxonomy (NCBI): domain Eukaryota; kingdom Metazoa; phylum Arthropoda; class Malacostraca; order Isopoda; family Armadillidiidae; genus Armadillidium; species Armadillidium nasatum. The sequence continues at coordinate 276,289 of SEYY01004804.1, forward strand.
CCTATACAGTAACATCATTGTGTAATATCAATACTTTTAAAACTTATTTGAATATTAAAACTCAATAATATTTATTATGGAAATCTTTATATATATTTACTTTATTATTTATACTTTAAATATATTATTACTCAGCTAAAAATAAAATAAAATAAAAAAATAAAAAAAATTATTGAACCTACCACTCTTGCTGCTCGTTCTTGAGATTCACATTTGCGACAAAACCAGGCACCGGTAGGTACTGTAACAATTCCATAGCATGCTGAAAAATAAACATTAATTACCATAAAAATATAAACAATTATATTTAAAAAATAGGACTCATTTTTTTTAAAAAGATAAAGG
>SEYY01004806.1:0-10000 GCA_009176605.1 Armadillidium nasatum
AGAGAGAAGAGAGAGAGAGAGAGAGAGAGAGAGAGAGAGAGAGAGAGAGAGAGAGAGAGAGAGAGAGAGAGAGAGAGAGAGAGAGAGAGAGAGAGAGAGAGAGAGAGAGAGAGAGAGAGAGAGAGATTTTTTTCGGTTGGGTATATGAAAATATATTCAAAATATATTTTTAAAAAGTTTTGTTACAAGTTTCAGTCATCAATTTGACAACTATATTATATTCTTCAACATATTATTATTATATATATATATATATATATATATATATATATATATATATATATATATATATATATATATATATATATATATATATATATATATATATATATATATATATATATATATATATATATATATATATATATATATATATATATATATATATATATATATATATGCTGACCGATACTGAATTAAATTTAACTGGGATATAGCGATACTGTTTCGTAAAAGTAGTTCCGATAACGATAGTTTGGGATTCCTTAAACTACGAGTATTTATATTACATTTAAAATGAATAAATTTGCATGATTTAAAAAATATATATATATTGATAATTAATATGTAGCCTTGATATTATTTTTTAAATATATTATTATTATTATTATTGTTATTATTATTATTATTATTATTATTATTATTATTATTATTATTATTATTATTATTATTATTATTATTATTATTATTATTATTATTATTATTATTATTATTATTATTATTATTATTATTATTATTATTATTATTATTATTATTATTATTATTATTATTATTATTATTATTATTATTATTATTATTATTATTATTATTATTATTATTATTATTATTATTTAACATTGCAACTAATATCCCAGTACTTATTCAGTACATGCATTTTAAATCCAGAAGAGAATGTTAACATTCCTTTTGAAAGGAATGTTAACATTCCTTTTGAAAGGAATGTTAACATTCCTTTTGAAAGGAATGTTAACATTCCGTATTGAAAGGAATGTTAATGCATATAATTTATCTCTTGTAAATTTGAATCTTTTCATCAATGAATAAAAACATTCTTTGAAGCAAAAATAATTCTATCGGTTTATAATTAACTATTTTACTAATATAACAATTTAATTGCTAGAATTTTATGAATTTCAAGAACTAAAAAGAATTTCAAAAAATTTCGAGAATTTAAAGAATTTCGAGAATTTAAAGCATTTTAAGAATTGCAAGAATTTTAAAAAGTATTTTAGAATTTCAAGAATTCAAAGAACTTAAAGAATTTAAAAAAACAGGTTCAAGAAATTCAAGAATTTTTATTATTATTATTATTATTATTATTATTATTATTATTATTATTATTATTATTATTATTATTATTATTATTATTATTATTATTATTATTATTATTATTATTATGAGTTATTATGATTATTATTATTATTTATTTAATGAATTAAATAGTTAATAAATAATTGATAAATATTATATTACAATTATATTATCTTAATAATTTTTCATTCATTCATAAAGCTTTTTTTCAGGAAAATGGTTTAAAGTTTAAAAGTAGGTCCTATTCTACTAAATTCAATAATAATCTTAGTAATAATATCGTGACTGACTGTCCAGTTCTCTGAAAAGGGGCTGCTAGGGGAAAATACTGCGGTTTCCTTTGAGCCCCAATGTTTAATACATATATATATATATATATATATATATATATATATATATATATATATATATATATATATATATATATATATATATATATATATATATATATATATATATATATATATATATATATATATATATATATATATATATATATATATATATATATATATATATATATATATATATATATATATATATATATATATATATATATATATATATATATATATATATATATATATATATATATATATATATATATATAAATATTTAATAATTAATTTGATAATTTATTTAATAATATATTTAATAATGACAGGTTATGATGCAAGTAATAATAAGCATGACATTACTTATGATGTTCACAATGATAATATTGGTAATAATAATAGCAATGATGATATATATATACTTTAAAGATAATAATAGTAAAAAGAATAATAGTTTTAATAAAAATAATAATAAAAATGTCAGTAATAGTAATAATAGCAATAACAATAATAATAATAATATAATAATAATAATAATAATAATAATAATAATAATAATAATAATAATAATAATAATAATAATAATAATAGTAATAATGATAATAATTAATTATAATAATAGTAGTAATGATAATTGTAGTCTATAATTTATAATAGAAATTTCAATAATAGAACAATGGCAGCGACAATGATGGATAATAATAATAGTAACAATAATAATAATAACAATGATAATGATAATAATAATAATAATAATAATAATAATAATAATAATAATAATAATAATAATAATAATAATAATAATAATAATAATAATAATAATAATAATAATAATAATAATAATAATAATAATAATAATAATAATAATAATAATAATAATAATAATAATAATAATAATAATAATAATAATAATAATAATAATAATAATAATAATAATAATAATAATAATAATAATAATAATAATCGTGTTAATAATTGCAATGAAGGAAGTGATATTTGCTGTTGCTGTAGAGTATCTGATTTTAATACTATTAATAATAATAATAATAATAATAATAATAATAATAATAATAATAATAATAATAATAATAATAATATAATAATAATAATAATAATAATAATAATAATAATAATAATAATAATAATAATAATAATAATAATAATAATAATAATAATAATAATAATGATAATAATAATTATAATTAAGATAATAATACAGCTAATGAGAATAATAATAATGAGCATAATAACAAAAATAGTAATACCAATAATAGTAATAGTAATAGTATCTAATTACAATTAAATAATAATAAATAAATAATAAAAAAAAAAAAAAAAAAAAAAAAAAAAAAAAAAAAAAAAAAAAAAAAATAATAATAATAATTAATAATAATAATAATAATAATAATAATAATAATAATAATAATAATAATAATAATAATAATAATAATAATAATAATAGTAAATAAATAAATAAATAAATAAATAAATTTTCAGTACCTCCTATAACCGACCTTTAAGAAAAAGAAGAAGAATGAATCTGAGAGAGAACTAAAAATCCTCAACGATTGGAGCAATGAGTGACAATTTCTGACAAATATAAAACAGAATTTCATAAAAGTTTTCGTTTCTTATGTGCGATACATCAATTGTGTTCTTGCATGTATGTGCGCGTGTGCGTGTTCGTGTTCGTGTTTGTGTGTTGTGTGCGTGTGTATATGTGCTAGATAATTTAGAATTTCATTTTTGTTTTTGTTTTAACCAATGAAATTTTATTTATTTATTTTTTTTTTTTAAGAAATAAAATCCATAATTTCTGTAACTTAGATAATTTTTCTCAAAGTAAACTAATTTTTATCTGACCATAAATTAAGGAAAAATATTTTGCCTTGGTAGAATGCTTGCTTAACATATGATAATTCCTTTAGTGCATAATTGAATTAGGGCTTTGGAGAGCCTTGCCCTTTAAGCCCTTAAAATAAAAGAAATGAGAATCATCATTAATTATATCATCCTGATTCAAATTTCATGACAATACCATCTACTCTCACTGGGTCGTATAAATTGAAATCGTTTAGTATGTTTATAATTAAATATTTAAAAATAAATTATATTAACATTTTATTGTATTTTAAATCCATCATTTCACGGTAAGAATAATTAACTAATTTGGTGAAGTAAAGTAGTTTTAACGTTTAACATTCTAATAAAAAATTTATTTTTTAGAAAAATAACAGCATTTAAATGAGATATCCATTTATTTCAATTTTCTTTCATTTCATTCTGTTATTTTATGGATAACTATTAAAAATAAATAATTAATTTAAAGTATCTTTTTTCTCATTTTCTTGTCTTTTAAGTTGAGTTATACATTCTTTTGTGAATTCATGATTTCTAAATATATATATATATATATATATTAGTGATGGCATCCGCATCCGCATCCGCATGCGCGGATGCGGAACATCCGCACAAAAATCAACATCCGCATCCGCATCCGCATCCGCATTTTCGAAAATTCAACATCCGCATCCGCATCCGCATCCGCACTCTTTCGAAAATTCAACATCCGCATCCGCATCCGCATTTTTCAAAATTAAAATCCGCATCCGCACTTTCAAAAATTCGACATCCGCATCCGCATCCGCATCCGCATCCGCAAATTAGAAAAATATGACATCCGATCCATCATAGTATATATATATATATATATATATATATATATATATATATATATATATATATATATATATATATATATATATATATATATATATATATATATATATATATATATATTATATATATATATATATATATATATATATATATATATATATATATATATATATATATATATGCGAATTGTAGATCAAGAGTGAGGGTGAAGAGAGAACTATCGGATTGGTTTAGCATAGGAGTGGGATTGAGACAGGGGTTTGTAATATCTCCATGTTATTTAATCTATTGATGAATGGTTTACTTAGAAAAATGGAGAGAGAAAGGAAGAGTATTACGTTGAGAAATATGGAGGGTGAATGTGAAGTGAATGTTTTACTTTTTGCAGATGATGCGGCATGTGTTGGTGGCAGAATCTGGAGAAAAGATGAGAATACTTGTGAGAGAGTTTGAAGGGAAATGTGCAAACACGAGATTGAAATTTAATCCAGCGAAGAATAAAGTTATGAGGATTGGAGGTGGGGATGAGGAAATGTGGAGGAGTAATTGGTTTGTAGAAGTGTGAGAATGGAAACTTGAGGAGATGAATGAATTCAAATATCTAGTAATGTTGGGTGGAAGGTAAGGGTGGGACGGAAAAAGGAATAAAGAACAGAGTGGTAGAAGGAATGAAAGTATTGGGGGCCTAAGAAAAGTATGGAAGAAAGGAAAAATTTCGAAAGAAATAAAGATAAGAATGTTTGAATGTATGTGTTCACCTTCTGTATTGTATGTGTGTGAAACAAAGACGATAAGTGCTCGGTCGAGAAAAAGTTTCAATGTCATTGAGATGAAAGATTTGAGAGCGATATATATAAATTGAGAAGGATTGATAGGATTAGAAATGAAAGAATAAGGGAGATGTGTAAATGGAAGAAGGGTGTAATTGATAGAGAGGAGGAGGATGTGCTAAAATGGTTTGGACATATGTGAAGAATGAAAGAGAACAGAATGGTTGGCAAGGTACGTAGATCCGATGTAGATAGGGGAAGGGTAGGGGGAGGGGAAGGCAGAAGTGGAGATGGATGGATGGAGTGAGAGTGATTTTGATGGAAGGAATTTGAGTTTAGACAAGGGTAGAAGATTTGTGGAGACAGAGATGGAGGGAGGTGGTGAAAGCGTTGAAAGGTAAGAATAGTTATGTTTGTAAGGGAATTGTGGCGGGCACCACCTCACGAAAGTGGGAAAGGTGATAGTGAAATAAATATATTTATATATATATATATATATATATATATATATATATATATATATATATATATATATATATATATATATATATATATATATATATATATATATATATATATATATATATATATATATATATATATATATATATATATATATATATATATATATAATTAACATCCGCATCCGCATCCGCATCCGCATCCGCATCCTCATCAAAATTAACATCCGCATCCGCATCCGCATCCTCATCAAAATTAACATCCGCATCCGCATCCGCATCCGAACTTTTCGAAAATTCAAAATCCGCATCCGCATCCGCATCCGCATCCGCACTTTCGAAAATTCAACATCCGCATCCGCATCCGCATCCGAACTTTCGAAAATTCAACATCCGCATCCGCATCCGCATCCGCACTTCTCCAAAATTCAACATCCTCATCCGCATCCGCATCCGCATCCGCAAATTGGAAAATATGACATCCGATCCATCACTAATATTATATATATATATATATATATATATATATATATATATATATATATATAATATATATATATATATATATATATATATATATATATATATATATATATATATATATATATATATATATATATATATATATTAGTGATGTATGTGGCACCGCAATCCGCATCCGCATAACATCCGAATTAAATTTGACATCCGCATCCGCAATTATTATGCGGATATTGCGGATGTGTAAAATTTTGAAAGTTATTAATTTGTTGTCTAATGTTTGAAATTTTTTTTGGATATCATTTAATAGGAAAATAATTATTTTCCTTATATATATATATATATATATATATATATATATATATATATATATATATATATATATATATATATATATATATATATATATATATATATATATATATATATATATATATATATATATATATATATATATATATATATATATATATTCTTCCTTTCCTCCTGTTATTCGCTCTGATGGTTCTGTTGCTAACACTCCAACTGAAAAGGCTAATTTCTTCGACCTCCTGTTCTCCTTTAATATAGCACTGGACGACTCTCCCAATCTTCCTCTTATTTCTTCTCCTCTCAGATATTCCATATCTTTACTTGTGATTACATTTGATCATGTGCATGGACTCCTGAAATCTATGAATGTTAGGAAGGTAAGCGGCCCTGATGGCATTAGTGTCTGAGTTTTAAAGAAGTGTGCTTCTGAGCTGGCTCCGTCCTTCGTTCAACTTTTCTCTCTATGCCTCAATGCTAGTACTTTTCCTTTGAGTTGAAAGCTCGCATTAGTTCAACCTATTCCGAAGAAAGGTAGCCACTCTGATCCTTTCAACTAGCTTTCACCCTACAGACAGTCTAAGATCTTTGAAACCCTTCTCAACTCTCATTTCTTAGATCATCTGGAATCCCATCCTCTTCTTTCTGATCATCAGCATGTCTTTCGAAGTTAGAAGTCTATTGGTGATATACTTTCCTTTCTCACAGATTTATGGTCTTCTGCACTTAGGGACCATGGAGACTTGTGTGGTGACGCTTGACATATCAAAAACATTTGATCGGGTATGACATGCTTCACTGCTTTCCAAGCTCCCCTCATTTGGGTTTTCTCCTTCTCTTTGTTTACTTATGTCTAGCTTTCTTTCTAATCGTTCCATTCCGACTGTTATTGTTGATGTAGCGACTTTTTCTTCATTTCTTGTCAATGTGGTGTTTTTCAGGGTTCTATCTTGTCTCCTACTCTATTCCTACTTTTCATTAATGATCTTCTCAGCTGCTCACCTATATGCATTGGAAAGCAGTGACGCATGCCATACCCGATCAAATGCCTTAGATATATCAAGCGCCACCACACAAGTCTCAATATGGTCCCTAAGGGCAGAAGACCACAAATTTGTGAGATAGGGAAGTATATCACCAGAAGACCTCGAACGTCTAAAGCCATACTGATGATCAGAAAGAGGGGAATGAGATTACAGATGATCCAAGAAGTGAGAGTTGAAAAGGTTTTCAAAGATCTTAGACAGAATACAAGTGAGAGTTATAGGGCGATGGATTGAAGGATCAGAGCGGCTACCTTTCATCGGAATAGGCTGTAACAATGCGCGCTTCCAACACTAAGGGAAAGTATTAGTATTGAGGCATAGAGAGAAAAGCTGAACGAGAGACGGAGCCAGCTCAGAAGCACACTTTTTTAAAACTCGGGGAGGAATGTCATCCGGGCAGCATGCCTTCCTTACGTTCATAGATTTCAGAAGCCCATACACCTGATCAAATGTAATTACAGGTAAAGGCATGGGACATCTGAGAGTAGAAGAAGTAGGAGGAGGATTGCCGGAGTCGTCTAGGATTAAATTAGAGAAGAACAGGAGGCCGAAGAGATTAACCTTTTATATATAGTGTTAGCAACAAAACCATCAGAGCGAATCATTTTTATTCACAGTATTAATATTTGTTTAAAAGTTTTGTAATGATGCAAAGGAATTATTGTTTTCATATGGTCTTGATGTCTCATCAGACCTATGAGGTTGATTGTGTTTGGATTTGAGGGGATAATTATCTGAAGAACTGGATTACTTAAAATTAGATTTCACCTTAGATTAATATTGAGGTTTAAATTGGTGGGCATGTTGAAGTGGTTTGATTTGATTGTGACTACTATTCTTTTTCTGATTATTGTTTTAAATTTTTAAAATCTCGCTATAATTCTCAAATATCTGATTTATATCAGGATAATTGGTATTTAACTTACGAGTAGTTTCTCTCATCACCACATTTGGTAATTCAGACAAAACTATGTGACTCAGAACTAATAGCCCTGCGGGCTCTTCCAGAAATTTAAATTTATAACTTTCCAGTTCATTCATTAATGTGCGAATTTCATTTAAGTAGACTCTAGTAGTATTATGCGATAACTTATATTATATTAAAAATAACATATTTTCCAACTCACTATCACATCTAAGAAAACAATTCAGCCTGCATTCTAACAATAACAGAACACTTATGCAGTAGGCTCAGACCTTTAAATACAAATATTATTAAAACTCATTATTTGGCTTACTTAGGCCTACTGAATCGATTAAAAACTAAAAACTATAATTTTGAAGCGAACACTAATCTAACAATTACAATTAAGCCTATACCGCGGCCTATGTTAAGGTTAGGATATACCCGAAATTGACAGAAACGATGAATTTCAATAATTGCAGTTTTAATAGACGAGAAAAACCTGAAACTTGCAACCAAACCGGAACGTTGAAATTTAAATTTTAATTTCAATCATTCTTCGAAAGATATAACTACCTGCAGCTGAATAATGCTCAGCCAATATTTAAGAACCTTGACCTGAAAGAGAAGGGTCAAGATTAGCGTTACAATTAAATAATTTAGGACACTTACGATTGGTTTTCGAAGAAAGTTTCTCGAAGTTCTTTAATACACAAGTATAATATTTTTAAGAACAGTAAAGATAAAGTAAGAGACAACGTGTTGGTGTTGCACCATTTAAAAACAAAAATCAATTTTACAAAAACATAAGGAGAATTCAATAGAATATCTCCAATACAAATGAAACTTAAAATAGACAAAGATATTCACAATAGAAAAAATAGTTAAAGGTATATAAATAGTTTTTTGTTTTTTGTTTTAAAAAAAAAAAAAAAAAAAAAACTTATGAAGGTGAATTTACAATAAATTCTCCAATATAAACAGAGGACTTAAAATAGGTAAAGTATATACACTATATGAATTAGTGAAAGTATAATAAATATATATATATATATATATATATATATATATATATATATATATATATATATATATATATATATATATATATATATATATATATATATATATATATATATATATATATATATATATATATATATATATATATATATATATATATATATATATATATATATATATATATATATATATATATATATAAATATAAAATAAAAAAAAAAAAAAAAAAAAAAAAAAAAAAAAAAAAAAAAAAAAAAAAAAAAAAAATATATATATATATATATATATATATATATATATATATATATATAATATATATATATATATATATATATAATATATATATATATATATATATTATATATATATATATATTATATATATATATATATATATATATATATATGGAGAATTTAATAGAATTTTTCCAATATGAATAAAAACTTAAAAGAAAGAAAACCTAATATATAAAATATGCAAAGTTTATAAAGAGGTTTTATAAAATTGTACTATTAATTTTCAAGGTATATAAAATTTACGCAGTACAATTCAAAACTGAAGGGTAGAATCTAAATTATTGTATATAACCCTTACCCCATACTCTATGAAGCTTTGAGTAAATGTTTGCTATTATTTTTTGTTGATAAGTATGAATGAAAAAAATAAAATATTTTGCAAAATG
>SEYY01004806.1:12500-52500 GCA_009176605.1 Armadillidium nasatum
TCTTTGCCATCACTCATAAACTGAAAAAAACATATTACATCATTTCATGTATGTAATTAGGATGAGTAGAAAACATTGAGTTCCATTATTATTATTATTTTATAGACATACAGTATATAATATTTAGGCAATTCATATACCCATATACCTAGGCAATCCATATACTTATACAATTATAGTTAACAACATACTATAACAAGCTATTCCAGAAATTATCCTCTATTATTGAATAAGTATATTCTTATATTAAAATGACATGGCTCCTTCTTAATCTATTCATGCCTCCTAGTCTCATTTCTTTTGTCTAATATAAATAATTTATTGATATTGCTATTACCAATAAATTTAAATATTTTGAAAACCTATCCCTCAAAGAAATAGCTTATCAATAAAATATTGATAACTCAAGTTGTAATAATTTTAGAAAAATTACTGAAAATTAATATAGAGAAACATAACCCTAAAAGCAAGGGATCATCTTTGTCACTTAATATTTCACTCACTCTAGCATCTCTGTCTTTTAAATTAAGAGCTCAAACTTTTGCCTAATTCTGGGCTAGTTCATAACTAACTGTTATACAGTTTATTTATAACCTCCTTGCTCTTGTAAGCAATATTGATATATACCTAAAATCTTATTAGTTCTATTCCATTAGTTATATTTTTAATGCTGCTAAGAATCATACCCTAGTTTTTCTTAATCCAATACCTCAAGCCAAATAAATTCAAGTTGAGGTGAAAGAAATTAAATATTGCAGGCCCCGATAGTGTATATGGTAGATATCCAAATGAGTAGCAATATTGTGTTGCAAAGGCAGTGATTTTGGTTTTTAAAGGAGCTATTACATTTGGTGAGATACTTGAAGACTGAAACACAGCAAATGTTGTACCAATTTACAAGAAAAATAGTAAGGAAGATTTGGGAAATTATAGGTCAGTAAGATAACTAACTCTTTTTGTGATAGTGTTAGAAAAGTTACTGAAAATTAATATAGAGAAACATATAAGTGATAAGATACTGTAAGACTCCCAGTTCCGGTTTAGAAAGGATAAATCATGTCAGCCAAATCTTCTAGAATTTTAGAATTAACAAGGGAGAACCAGTTGGTTATAATGTAAAATGGGGAAAATTAATGAAGTAAAACTAAGCACCCTTAAATATAAATGTTTATAATTATTATGAAGGTGGATGTTGTATTTTTTTTTTCATATTTTAATGCTTTGTATAAAATAAATTTAATAAATGATAACTATAACTCAAAAAAGTTCCCCCCTTTTTGGGTAGATTTTATTTTTAACCAAAATTTCAATTTTTTTCTAAAGTCTGCCCCCTATCCCACCTCTCCTAAAAAAACACATTATTCACTATGATATGAAAAAATCCAATTAATGGATATACAACATACAAAACGTAAGTATTTGCATGTATATAAAGTGTAAAATTTCTTTATAGTTTAGAAAATATTAATGTTCTGAGACAGGATAAAACTAACCATCATACAAGTTAAAACTGAATATTAAAAATTTTTGCATACTCAATAATTTTTGTGCTGTGCATTGGAAAACTTTACAATTTTCCCATGTACAGTTGCAAAAAGGTTGAGTTTAAACTTTTTTCATGGGTTGTACAGTGGGGCAAGATAAACATTTGGTTAGAAAAATTTTTTTTATACCTAACCATTTTGTTCCTGTACATGGGAAAAACCAATTCTTTTAAATTTTTCTCATGTATGGCAACAAAATTTTTGGATATTAAAAGTCATTTCAGTATTGTACTGTTGGGCAATATGTACACTTTGTTTTAGACCAAATTTTTGCATTCCCAACCACTTTGCTACTGTACATGGGAAAATTTGAAAAGTTAATCACTTTCATGGCATCAAAATCATTGGGTGTATAAAAAATTGTTTTAAATAAAACCATCAACCTATGAAAATTAAAAAAAAGTTATGCCAAAAATAAGTTTTTTTACAATTTTTTTTTTAAAATTTTTTGTGATTATGGGCAGCAGACATGAAAAATTCAAATAAAACAAAGTCATGGCTAGTTTAACTATCTTTTTGGTCAATCATCAAATCATTTTGACAACGGGGATGGACTGAAAAATTTTCATAAAATTTGCTAAAAATTTGTTTCCATATGTCTTTGATTTTTGTTTAATATTCAAGTTGAAACAATTTTTTTTTTTTCTTCAAATTTTGCTTTAGATAAACTATATTAATAGTTTACCCCTTTATATTAATGAAGAACACTACTGTATGACTACTTTTTAAATAATATGCATTAGTTAATTTTACCCTATGTAAGTGGTTAGTTATCCCAACTTCATTTTTCATCACCTTCAATTTTCAGCAGTTTTAAAAAAATATTAATATGTATATTTCCTTATACTTTTTTATATGAATATTCTGGAAGGTTCATATTTTTCGAAAAAAAAATTAGAAATAGTTATAGCTGATTACATCAAATTTTTGCAACTGAAAGTTGAATTTTGGAAATTTTGGTTAGTTTTCCTTTGAAGTTTGGTATATTGAGACTTCAGCAAAGCATTTGATAAGGTACCCCATATAAGGCTTATTCAGAAGTTATCACAACAATGTAGTATAGGTGGAGTGGTGTATATTTGGATGAATGAGGATTGAAGTGGATAAAAGAGTGACTAAATAATAGAAGTCAGTGTGTATTACTGAATGTCAATATCTGGCCCAATTTTTAATTTTTTTTTAAATTTCAGGAAGACTTTGTCTAAAATTCGTTATCAGAGTTTTTTTGAAATGTATCTAGAAAAAAGTTGTGCAAAAATATTCTGGACAAAATTTTTAAAATACTTTATTTCTTGAGATACATATCAAAAATCCTCACTAATTTTCTAGATATGGTCTTCTTGAAGTGTTCCTGAGAGTTTGGGCTAGATTGTTAGGTGACAAAAGTTATTTATAAAAAAAGGAGAGTTTGTGGATCTCCAAAACTACTACTGATACTTCAGAAATTTTATAAGAATTCAAAAATGCTTATCACACCCATTTGTGAACATTACTCAAATTTGATGCTGATACCTTAAAGATTAAAAATTTTATTTATTCAAAAATGAATGAAAATGATCTATTTTATTAACATCAAACAATGGTCTTAAGACCTTTAACCTCCATGAAGCATCAGAACCAGGAGTGCAGAACAGTTAATTCTTTTTTTTTTATTTTTTATTTTTTTGTCCTGAATCCATTATTTTAAAATATCCAACTCTGACTTTATTTTAAATTTACCCATAAATAAATTTAAAATTAATTATCTTACTTTGGCTCTGAATTCTATATTTTACAGTAAAATATTTTATCTGATGCTAATTTTGGCTTCACCCCAAATAATTTTTTATTCAGTTTTCCCCATTTTGGCTGTTATTGTAGTGTCACCCAGAATTTTGCTACTCTGTCTGCTACACTTAGCTCCTCAGCTCATACTAGCTACTTTATTTTGTATGTAAATGTTTTAATTTTGAATTTGATTGAACTATTAATATTTTAACTTTTTTATATGTAATTTTTACAGGTTTATACTTATAATTAGAATGTTGCATTCATAGGATGGCTTCAAATAATATTGGAATTGATAATGAAATTAGCTCTTTTGAGTCTTTAAAATTTCAGGTAATATATATATATATATATATATATATATATATATATATATATATATATATATATAATATATATATATATATATATATATATATATATATATATATATATATATATATATATATATATATATATATATCAATTTAAAGCAATTAATTAAAATGGTGAAACATAAAGCTGCCTTGGAGAAGTTAGGAGGGGTGGCTTCCAAATATAGCCCCTCACCCTCCCTTCCCCTTGATGCCAGCTTACCCTGGTGCACAGTCATCTTTTTTTTTTTTTTTATTAATTTCTATAACATTTGCAGTGTCTTGTCTAATTTCCACTTTCTCAAGCATCACCTCTCTTCTTCTAGACCTCAATCTCTTGTTCTTAACTGAAACTCAGGTTCTTGAGTGCTCTGACAGAAAACAATACTCTGTTTCCTTCTACTGCCTCTATCGTCAATTATCAGCCAAAGGTGGATGTTGTGCAAATGTGCACAACAATATTGTGTGTTCTTGTGTCTCTAAGTTTAATTGAGTCTTAATTTTCTACTTTATGGCTTAAACTCTTCTAACTCTACAGCTAAATTCATTTGTTGTTTCTGCTTATCTCTTAACCGTACTGACTGAAAAGTTCTTTGACTATCTAAATTAAAAATAGAACATTCTTTCTTCTTTCTTTGAAATCATCATTTTAGGTGATTTTAACATTCGTCACCACCAATGGATTTCATCTAGCCTAGTTCTCATGATCCAGCTGGTGAATTTGCCTATGACTTTTCTCTACAGAACAACCTTGAACAGTTGGTGCATCTCCCTACCTGTATCCCTGACCATCTTGGTGATTAACCCAACATACTTAGATCTTTCCTAACTTCGTATCCTTCTTCTTACAATGTTAAACTCTTTCCTCCTCTCGGTTAATATAATCACCTTATCTCTATATCTTGTTCTGACTCTTTAAGTCTTTAGTAAGAACGACCCCCGCCTTTGGCAAGGAGACGTTTCTGCCAATTTAATGCCACTAGCTGGTCTGATTTGTGGAGTTGTACATCTCTGATATTCCATAGAATGATTACGGTTTTCATGGAAGTGGTCTCAGAATGTGCAAAGTGCATAACCGAGGTGATTCTCTCCTGCATGGAGGCATACATTCTGTATTCTTTTCCTTTTACTAAATCTAACAAACCTTGACTTTGCTTATTCTTGTGCTATCCACTGCAAGGGATGCTACTTTCAGGGATTACCATGATCTTCAAATTCCAGAAACTCCTGCAACTTATATTATTTCATCCTGGAATTGTGCAAAATCTGTTCTCCACAACACCAATAATCTTTCTGGTCCTGAAGCCCTTTCTGGCATTTTGCAGAAAACGTCAACCTTAACTTTGCTTCTTCCTCTTTCCCTTCTCTGGTATCTTCTGACTGCATAACTTTCGTTTTGGTTTCCTCTGAAGGTGAATTCTTTGCTCAAACTTCTGCCTCTAGTTTAACTTTTGACGATTCTGGAGCTATTCCTACTTCATCAGCCCAATCTAACACATTTATACCTAAAATTGTAATTTCTTCCAAAAATGTCATTTCAGCTCTCTTTGAGCTTAACACTAAGATGTCATATGGTCTTGATCGTATCTCTCCTGTGATTCTCAAAACTTGTGCTTCTGAGCTTGCACCCTGTCTTTTTATTTCAAACTTTCCTTCTTACTGGAAACATGCACTCATTCAACCTGTGCTGAAAAGGGGAACCCCTCTCATCCCTCCAACTACTCTCCCATTTCTTTAACCTCCATTCCTTCTAAAGTTTTTGAATCCTTAACAGAAAGAATTGGGAACATCTCAATTCTTCTAATCTTATCTCTTATCGCCAGTATGACTTTTTTAAAAAACGCTCTACTGGTTTCTGATGATCTACTTTCCCTTCTCTCTAACTCTTGGTCCTCCACTCTCCGGCTTTTCAGTGAATCTTTTGATCTTGCATTGGACATTTCCAAAACTTTCTATTTAATTTTGATTAAACTTTAATGAGTATCAGATGAGAAATCATCAAATACCTAAAATGCCTTGTGTATATTATAAACTGAAATAAATGCTGGAATTTTCTTATCTTATAAATCAATATCCGATTTTATATATATATATATATATAATATATATATATATATATATATATATATATATATATATATATATATATATATATATATATATATATATATATATATATATATATATATATATATATATATATATATATATATATATATATATATATATATATATATATATATATATATATATATATATATATATATATATATATATAGCTACCTAGTGTGGGGAACCCATTATGGTGGTATCCCAGACCAGATTCCTTGGTCTCATTTTGGAAGACTGACTTTCGTATGCTTCACATATTACGCATCTTAAGATTCCGTTATAAGGCGCTTGACCTTATCCATCATCTCTCTGGCAAGTCATAGGGCGCCGACCGACTGTTCATTTTATGTCTGTACACGGCTCTTGCTTTGTCCAAACTGGATCATGCGTGTGTTGTCTATGACCAGTCTTCCACACACTTGCTTTACACTTTCGAACCTGGTCCAGAATGCTGATCTCCGAATCGCGGTGTGTGCTTATCATTCTTCACCTAAGGTGTGCATGGAGGTGGGAGCTAATGTGATGCCTCTCTCTCTTTACAGAGAGTGCATTATGTGCTCGAAGTTCCTATGACATAAAATACTTGCCACCTCTGCTTTGTCTACAATCCTTGGAGGGATCTTTCAATGACTGCAGTAATTGCCTTTTGCGGAGATCGTCTATAATTGTCTCACCTATCTACGTATCCCTATGCTGAAGGTCTTATCGTTCTACCATGATGGTAACCACTCAACTTAATTATATCCAGACACTTCAATTTGCTTTGCTCTGTCTTTATTCACAAGATCTGCCTATCACGCTTCGGAGCTTCGTGCGTTCAAGTCCTGTATCTGAAGAACCCTCTGGTGTTGATTATCTAGAAATTTATCCATCAACTCCATTCGCGAATGAAAGCAGTCATTTTCTGTTGAATTCCATCCCATTTCAGTGTGGCTTGTAATGAAGCTGCTGACAGATATGCTATTTTGGCCTCTTCTGATCATTACAGGACTTCGAGTTTTCTCCCCGTCACTATTAGAAAGGGCTTCCTCCCATCTTCAGGTTTTGCTCCCAGCCTTGCAGTGTTGGTCCTCTGCCTTCCACTGTAACCGGCTGCAGGAAGTTGTCTTGGCCCATCTTCGTATTGGCCATACCTCTCTCACTCATAGACACTATATGTCTGCGATCAATCCCTCCCCATGCCACTGCCAATTTTGTCACAATCATGCTCCTCAGTCTATTCATCATATTTTCGTTGATTGCCCTAACTTGCTTGCTGTCCGACGTAATTTTTCCCTCACTTGGGACTTCCTCTCCCAGCAAGAAATTGCTTTATATTCTAGCTGGGTCTAACAGTTTCGATAGTCATAAAGTTTTCGCTTGCCTCGCCAAATTAGATGTCCTCTATAACATATTATTTCTTTCCAATAACATGCTGTTCTACTCTGTTTCATCTAGGCGCAGCCCACTGAATTTCTTCACCCTGATCTGGCAGCTTCTTTGTGAACCGTGACCGCATCTGTACACTCACTCACTCAAAAAAAAAAAAAAAAAAAAAAAAAAAAAAAAATAAATAATATATAATATATATATATATATATATATATATATATATATATATATATATATATATATATATATATATATATATATATATATATATATATATATATGTGTGTGTGTGTTTGTATGTATGTATGTATATGCTTGTATGTTTATACTATGATTTGTGTTTATTTATTTTCTTATTGTACAGGTATCTCTGATTGAAAAATATTTAAGAAAACTTGAAGATTTTGAGTTGCATAGATCATGTGAGATTCTTGAAAGTGTTTTCAACCCCTATTTTGAGAAAAATAGACAAGCATGTAATGACCGCGCATCAATTCAGCTAAATGAAAATTGCAGTATTGAAAGGAGTGTTACAACATCTGGAAATTCAATCTCAAATTTTGATACTGAGCAAACATTTACTGATAAATTTTTGAACAGTGTTCAGGAAGACTCCCTCCTCCAAGAATCTCTCTTAATTCAAAACAACATTTTGGATTATAATCCTGATTCAAATAAAAATTATTGCTTTGATAAACTTTCATCAACAAATCATCAGTCTTCAATAATATCTGAAGAAGGATTGAAATATGATATAAATTTTAAAGATAATTCAACGAGTTACCTTGATTTATCTCATAAATCAGCTCAGGAAGAATCTTCTTTAGTAATTCAGCATAGAAAAATTAATAATAATATATCTGCAGATTCGGAAGATAAAAATTTAGAAAATCCAGAAATTATTTTAAATTTGTGTTCCAGAAACAAGGATTCAAATCTTGGTGAAGACACTGAGAAAAATAATGAGGATGATAATTGTGTTGATATTAAAGAAGAATTTGATAATTTATCTTATATAAACCCATCAACAATTTTATTGGAAGAAAGAATTTTAGATAGGAATGACATCAGGACTATTAGTTCTAATACCCATTTAAACAGTTTTGCTGATGATGCTCAGCAATCTTTAAAAGTAAGTAATGACAATAGTATTTACCCAGAAAAATCTCAGGAAATTAGAGATGATATCACCAAAATTCTGGCACCGAACTTTAACTCTAATATTACTGTTATTGACAGTTCAAATTCAAATACTTTAAAAGATGATGTTAAAAAGTTATTTCAAATTAACAGCGAATACAGCCCCTATGTTTCTGATGTAGATGCAGCCTTATCAACGATTAATGAGGATCCAAAATCCAGTTCAAGTCACTTGAAAGCCGAAAATTCGGATTCACTGATTAGATTTGATAGTAATTCTGATTTAATATTAAATTTAAAAAAAGTACCAATTTGTCAAGAAAACATACCTTCATTAGAGAACAGTTCCGAAGGGAATAATATAAGTTGCTATTCTTCTTTGGAAATTTCTAATAAGAATGATAAAATTCCACAAGAAAACTCAGAAAATGGTGTAAAGGCTTTAAATCTTGTCAGTAAGAGAAGTAAGTCTCACGGTTTTTCTGTATGCACAGATTTTATGTTAAGGAAATCCAATTCCATTCAAGATGTTGCAGTAATGGAAGCTTTTACTGAAGTCAGAGATGACACATTAGAAACCGTTTCCAAAGATGATTCCCCTGTTTCTTGCTGGAAGTGTAAGAATGAATTTCCCAGTTTATTAAAATGGAATGAACACAAAAGCACGGGAATCTGTATGGCGCCTCAGTATTGTAGCCACTGTGATATTCAATTTAATTCCAAGGTAAATCTCAATAAAATTAAAATATATTTGGCGTTTGTGTTTGTTTCTCTGTAGGTGCTAATAGCAAGTGTGAATGTTTATTTTGGTATTCTTTTGGGATCATTAACTTTTAATCTTAGGTTACAAAATTTAAAAATTAGTTTTGATAAAGAAAAGACTTTTTGACATTGTGAAAACTGACTTCAAAACTATAAAAGATATGTTGAGAATATTTTTAATATTTTTTTTTTGTTTTGAAAATGCACCATATACAGTTGTCTTAGATTTAAATTGTTGAATGTCTACCTTCTATTAAAAATGTGTAAGTTAAGCATATCGAGAATTTTATAGTAATGCAAGTATACTCGCGATTAAAATGGTATGAAGTGGAAGTATTCTTATTACTTAGTATAATTTAATATTCTGTTTCTTCAATTTTTAGATTAAAATGAAAGAATTTTAAAGGATATTTTAAAACTTATAGAATTACAATTCCATTTATTTAACAATCTTAATTAATAATTTTAAATTAGTATATGGATAGGTTGCTGCATGTAATTGGTTACGCAGTACATGATTTACATGCACTGAATGCAAACTAAAAATTATCTGTAATTTATTTTACATATATACTTTATTTAAAGTTAACGACCCACCAAAAGTATTTAAAATATTACTGAAACTTAAAATTTGCAAAAATTAAATAAAATAAATTAATAATATATGTTGAGTAAATAAAATTACGAATATTAAAAGACAATAGCTTAGTTTTATTTATATATTATATTATTATTAAAAAAATATTATTTATTTATTTATTTTCAGTCTTTATATGAAAAGCATATGTTATGCCATAAGAGGAATACATGTTCAAAATGTAGTAGCACATTTCGAAGGAGGCAGCTACTGAGGATACATATGAAGTTGGAGCATGGAATTAAATTAGTTTCTAAAACCTATACGTGTGATCATTGCAATAGAGTTTTTATGAAAAGAAGTTCTATATATTATCATTTGCAAAAGCATGCTCTCCCTCACCAGGTATATATATATATATATATATATATATATATATATATATATATATATATATATATATATATATATATATATATATATATATATATATATATATATATATATATATATATATATATATATATATATATATATATATATTTCTGAAACTTAAAATTTGCAAAAATTATATAATTTTTTGATGATGATTATGGTAAATTTGACTATGACGGTGAAATTGAAAAAAATTAAGTTTTAAAAATTTCCATTATTTTAATAAATTTAACAATTTTATAATAAGGAAGAATTAAATTGTCTTTTCTTTATTCTTTATTCAAATATGAAAAGATAAGTAATTTTAATTTATAAATATAATAGTGAGCCTCAATCGCTTTCGACTGCAGATAGGCACTTATAGATATCAAAGTACTGGTTATAAGTTAATAAAATTTGCTATGAACAAACTTTTGTGTGTGAGAAACGGGGTAGAATCATGAGAGAGTGCGCCACTTGAGACATCCAACGTTAGCATGTACGAAACTGAGTTCCTTTTGAAGATCGATTCATCCAAGGGACTTAGATAGCAACCTTCTGGAACATGGAAGACTGTGCAGGAATGCCTTGACGCCAATGGCGATTCCTTCTTATACTTGTTGTGATATCAGCACGATTCTCACACATCAAGGTTTACTCGTAGCAAATTTTATTAAATTATGACTAATACTTTGATATCTATAAGCTCATATCTGGAATCGAGAGCAAGTGAGACACCTTGTAAAATGTTGAGAACATTTATTTTAAAAATTTTAATAATGTGAGAAAATGTACAGACTCGCAAATTTCTAGTATTTTAAATTTAGAGCTCTTAAATTGTAATGCAGAAACATTCTTTTCTCCAAATTCTGGATTAATACGATTTCGTCTTGGAGAGTATACGTGGCCCCCACTTTTAAACGACCTTTCACAACTCAATAAAAGAGGGTGAAGCAGAAATATTTATAAGCCAATATATGTAAATTAATCGGCGAAGCAATCGACAGAAAATTGACGATGACGATTGAGAAAATATACTGATTTTGACAATGACGATTAACCGTCCCATCACACACATATATATATATATATATATATATATATATATATATATATATATATATATATATATATATATATATATATATATATATATATATATATATATATATATATATATATATAATAATTAAAAATTTACCTAAACTGTTTTTGTACATTTTATTTTCTTTAGTACAATGTTTTCTTTAGCAACTCAGATCTTTCGAAATCTTCTTTCCTCTTCCACCTTTCACCCATGCAGAATCTGCAGATTTATACAGATGACTCTAGGAGGAATGTGGAAATATGTTCAGTAGCAGTTTTTCTTGATTACCCTCTGTCCTACTCCCTTCTTCACTTATCAATATTTACATCCGAATTTGTTTTGATAGTTCTGGTGATAAATGGGGTTTTTGGCTTTGATTCGCAAGACAAGTACACCATTTTATTAACTACAAAGAGGGGAAGTGATGAATTTCCCCATATACCAGGGACAATTTTCTGATGTACTTCGGGAACTGCGTAGCTTCTCAAATACTTTTATGGCAAAAAAAAGGAAAACACATTTATCCTTTCTTCACAAAACAAGATCTCCATTTTGAGATCTCTGTCAAGCAATAAAGATCTTGTCATCTGCCTTCCTGACAAGAGAAGAGGTGTAGTTTTCCTTGATAAAACAGTACCTAAATAAAATGAAACATTATTTCAGATTGCACAAAATTTGACAAATGCTCTATGCAACCCTCCTCTTTAATACAGAAACTAGAAGTCAAAATTAATAGAAAAATAAAATCTCTTAGAGAATTTTTTAAGATAATTGACTCGACCTTCTCGGAACTATTGAGTACCGGCTCACCTCTTGGAGTTCTTTATGGACTACCACAAATTCACAAACCCTCTTGCCTGTCTGCTTATGAAACTCACTTCTTATCACTGGACATAATTTATTAACACACAACTTGTTCCTTTTGTCCCAAATCAGTTTTTGTAAAAAATGCTCAAGTCATTTGCAAATGACATCAAATCTCAACCTTCTGACTCTTTTATGGTTTCTCTTGATGCATAATCACTATTTACCAGTATTCCCCTATTAGAAACCATTGATATTATACAAATAAAGTTTACAACTTCGTCCTACTTCCCTTAACTCTGGTATAGCCTAACCCTAACCCTAGCTAACTCATATATATATATATTATATATATATATATATATTATATATATATATATATATATATATTATATATATATATACTATATATATAATATATATATATATATATATATATATATATATATATGAGATTTGCTGTTAATTAATTTCAGTTTTTCATTTTAAATTTTAGAAAGTTTGTACAAAATGTGGAAAGTTTCTTGAAAGTGAAGAAGCCTATCAAGACCACTTAAATGAACATGTTAAGAATTCATTTCTTCGATGTCATTTGTGCAGCGCGATATTTGAACGTTACCAGCAGTACAGTGATCATATGAAAGTTAGTATACTATCTATTTAAAGTGAATATATATATATATATATATATATATATATATATATATATATATATATATATATATATATATATATATATATATATATATATATATATATATATATATATATATATATATATATATATTTCACCTCTGGTGGGCAAAGGCCAGAGGTCTATCAAAATTTCCACCAGTTAGGGAGAAAATTGTGAACCTGGTCAAATTAAAGGTCGACATGTCCCTATATACAGCGTTTGAAGGTGTGAAAATCAGGAAGTTGGGAAAATAGATGAAGAGAGTATGTTCCAGACTTTACCAGAAGAGTACATTTAAGATTGAGCATAGCTGTTAAGTCTGGAGTCGTGGAGTTGGACAGAGAAAGGATGAGTGTAGAAAGGTTGTGTAGAACCCTTCTCAATGGAGGAGGTATGCGACGAGAGAGTTCAGAAGAGCATTGTCCATTGTAATAGCGATAGTATAGAGAAAGTGACGCAACAATTCGACGAGCGAAAGAGACTGGAGAGAATTAGTGAGAGCAGGAGAGTTGATAAGACGAAAAACCCTAGATTCCACCTTTTGAAGGAGAGTTGTATGGGTGAAATGACCCCAGATGTGGGAGACGTACTCCATACAGGGGCAAACAACACCCCTACAAAGACCAAGCAACTAGGGTGGAGTGTAAGAAATTCTGAAGGCGCCTCAGAACACCTAACCTCTTAGAAGCTTGATTTGAACAAGTAATGTGATCTTTCTCAGAAATATGAAAAAAAGAAATACCAAGAATATTAAAGAGCGATAAAGGTGTGAATTGTGCGTTTTCGAAGAAGATTTCATAGTTGTGTGGAAGATTGTGTCGAGTAGAGAGATGGAGGAATTGAGTTTTGGTGGCATTGAAAATGACTATGTTTTCTCTGCCCCAATTTGAAATGCGAGTTAGATCAAAAGTTCAGTTGCTCCAAGGCTACCTTCCTTGCGTTTATTAACTGCTGTTGGGAGGGGCGCCCTTTAAATTGATAAGAGTAATGAAGCGTAGAGTCATCAACATAGGAGTGTATAGGAGATGAGGTAATAAAGAGAAAGTAATTAATAAAAAGCAAACAAAGTGTTAGGGATAGGACAGATCCTAGAGGAGCACCACTATAAAAAGATTTAAAGGATGAAATTTGGCAATTTACGACAGCTGCTATAGAACGACCGGAAAGGAAATCGTAGAGAAGGATAGTTTCCAAAAGAGAAAAGTTTGGAAATCAAAGCTGTGGGCCAGACTGTTGAAAGCTTTCGATATGTCAAGCGTCACAGAAAAAGATTCACCGAGATTCTGAAGAGCGTAGGATCAAGAGTCAGAGAGAAGAGAAAGAAGATCACTGGTAGAGCGTTTTTTACGAAGGCCATCCTGGCGATCAGAGATAAGATTAGAAGAATTGAGATTGGTTTCCAAATAATCCTGTTAAGGATAGATTCGAAATTTTTAGAAAGAACGGAGGTGGTACTGCAGTTAGAGGGTTGTTGAGAGGGGTCCCTTTCTTCGGCTCAGGCTGAATGAGCTCACATTCCCAGCAAGAAAGGAAGGTTGAGGTAGAAACAGAAAGTCGAAATAGTTTACCAAGGTAGGATGCAAGCTCGGAAGCACAAGTTTTGAGAACCACAGGAGGGATACCATAGGACCGTACGCCTTCTTAGTGTTAAAAAGTTCAAAGTAGAAATTACGTCTTTAGAAGAATCACAATTTTAGACATAAATGAGTTGGGGGGGGGGGTTGAAGGAGTAGTAACAGCTCCGGAGTCGTCTAATTGTTGAATTAGAGGCAAAAGTTTGAGCGAAGAGTTCAGCTTTAGAAGAAGGCAAAACGGCATATGTGCCGTCAGAAGATACAAAAAAGAGGGAATGAGGAAGAAGCAGCGTTAGAGTTGACATTTTTTTCCAAAATGACAGAATGGGTGTCAGGAAAAAGAACCAGAGAGATAATTGCATTTTAAACGAAGAAATGAGCTTTTGGTGTTACGGAAAATAGATTGTGCACGATTCCGGGATGAAATACAAGTTGCATGAGTTTTTGGAGTTGGAAGACGACGGTAGCCGCTGAAGGCAACATCCCTTCGGCGGATAGCACGAGAACAATCTGAATTAAATCAAGGTTTGTTAGGTTTAGTAGAAGGTAAAGAATATGGAATGTACGCCTCAATACCAGAGTGAATCACCTCGGTTATGCGTTCTGTACACTCCGAGGGACCCCTCTCACAGAAACAGTAACTATTTCATGGGAAATCTGAAAAGTACAACCTCAAGTCAGACCAGTTAGTGGCACTGAAATGCCAGAATCGTCTTCACGCCGAAGGTGAGGGCCGTTCTTGTGGAAAACTTGAATATACAGAGATAAGAAGGTGATCGGATGAAGCCAGAGGAGGAAAGAGTTTAACAGTGTAAGTAGAAGGATAAGAACTTAGAAAAAAATCAAGTATGTTGGGTTCATCACCAAGACGGCCAGGGATACGGGTAGGGAGATGCACTAACTGCTCAAGATTTTTCTGGATAGAAACGTGGTACCCGAGTTCACTAGCTGGATCATGAGAACTAGATGAAATTCATTGATGGTAGTAAACATGAAATCATCCAAAATGATGAAAGGAGGAGAAGAAAGAATGTGTTCTGTTTTGGACTTAAGATAGTCAAAGAATTTGTTTATAGCCTGTAGAGTTAGGAGATAAGTAGACAGAATATATATATATATATATATATATATATATATATATATATATATATATATATATATATATATATATATATATATATATATATATATATATATATATATATATATATATATATATATATAGCCGTCTACCGTGGCTCAAACGGTAGGGTGATTGACTCACGTGTTTGAGGGCGCCGGTTCGATTCCTCTTGGGAATCCTAGGTATATACTACCTAGAAAAGTTCCTCTCCACGAATAGGGCAATGCCCGTGAGATGTGAACTTTTTCATAAAATATATATATACAGGTATACCTCGGTAATACGGCGGGTATGGTTCCAGACCACCGCCGCAATGCGAGTCACTTTCTTTTTTTTCACTCGCTACAACATATGAACACCTTAAAAATTGTTTACACTATCATTTATTATTTGCGCAATAGCGCTAGGCTAAAAATAAGTTTCAATTTAAAAATAAAATACGTAATGAAGGATAAATAAAATAAAAATAATATATTTTAGCTTTGAAAACTTTATTAATATCATTGAAGGAAGTTGAAAGGGATTAGTGAGACTCGTCATCTCACCCTTCAACGAATCGAATTCTCTTGCTTGGTGGAGAGTCTAGCGTTAATGTTGATAGTTGTTGAGGCGATGATGGCTGTTGAATGATAGGATTTGAAGGTGCGGGTATTTGCGGCACTGGCTTAAAATAAGATGTCAATGACGTTTGCTTCATTGAGCATCTCTTTCTCTTTCGAAGAATTTTAATGTAGCATGTGATGTCGTTTAGCAATCTTTTGCCAACTTTCGAACTTCTCTCAAAGTTATTGTCAATTGATTCAAATCCTTTCACAACTGTATGCAGTAGGCCCACATAATGCTCTAAATCCTTTGTAGACATTTCCGTAATTTCGTTGTCATCATCGTCATCAACAGCAGATTCAGCCTCTAGAAACAATTTACGTTGCTCATCGAGTAAAAGTAAATCTTCATCTGTTAAAGGTTCATCGTGAGATGCCAGCAATTCCTTCACATCTTTAGAAGCAACTTCAAGTTCTAACTCTCTTGCCATATCTACCACCTCTGTTATTACATAATGCGTATCAACTGCAAAGCCTTCAAAGTCATCCATAAGAGTTGGAATTAAATTTGGCGGTCAAGTGGAGAGCGATGCGCGTGTTATGAATGCTACGTTCAAACTGAACGCCGCATGGGAAATTTGTTGATTAAAAGCTGTACAGCGCATGGTTGCTGTAAGAGCGAGGCAAGCGCCGAAAAATATTTTGCGCCGTATGAGCGAAGCGCCGTAAAACGAGGTATACCTGTGTATATATATATATATATATATATATATATATATATATATATATATATATATATATATATATATATATATATATATATATATATATATATATATATATATATATATATATATATATATATATATATATATATATATATATGAGGAACCTTGTTTCTTGAAAATCTCAAACATAATATAAAAATTAATAGAAGTGCGAATTTCAAGCATTTATTTTGACAACGTTTCATTACTATTGTGTGTCATCTTCAGGTGTAAAATTCAAAATATTTTTTTTTGTAGATTAGAATTTAGAGTAGTTAAAACTAGAATGGTGAACAATAAACAAATATAGAAAGTGAATTTAAAATTAATAAAAAGTTGAAACAAAAAATAAAAATTTTAAGTTAGAATATAAAATACGAAATAAAAAAAAGATTAATATCTAAAACAAAATTAAAGCACTTAAAATTGTTAAACTTAGAAATAGTTTATTTTAAAAATTTATTTAAATAGATTAAAGAAATAAAGGTAAAAATTACATTAAGGAAAGTAGCAATAAAAATTTTTATTTTTATTTTTATATTCAAAAGTTTCTTTACCTACTTGGAAATATTTATTAGTAATATTGAAATAAGTAGTTACGACCCTAACAAAACATAACAAAATGGAATGAATAATAATAATAATGTTACACTACTGCATGTTTTATCCTATATTTAATAGTAATAATTAATTAACAGGGCCACAAAAAGCATATTTGTGTTTATTGTGAAGAAAATCAAACATCTTTTTCGAATAAGAAACAATTATTTCATCATTACAAGACTGAACATCCTGATTTACCTCAAAAAGTTGTTTTAAATAAAAAGAAATATAGTTGTGATCTGTGTCCAAAGATATTTTCACGACCGTCGCAGCTCCAAGATCATAAAATAACTCATTCAAGTAAGTGCATTATTATTATTATTATTATTATTATTATTATTATTATTATTATTATTATTATTATTATTATTATTATTATTATGATTATGATTTATTATTATTATTATTATTATTATTATTATTATTATTATTATAAGATATGAAAATTATTTAATTTTTCATTGAAATAGGCCTTATTCTTTATTTCTATGTATGGGAAAAGTTTTTAAAGGAGGGAAATAGATTTGTTTTATATGAAAAATTAAAAATGGAGAAAAATTTAAACCAAACCCAAATCATTTGCAAATCTGAAATGAAAAAAGGACAGTCGTTTCAGTTTAAACATCGTTTCCAACTTTTTTATACGTATTCATTTAAATAAGATTTTTTTTTTTTCCTCACACTTATGTAATATCTGAACAAAAACTTTCTCTCTAGAAATTTTTAGAAATTGTTTGTAATACAGATTTTTGATGGTTTGTTTTGTTATAATTTTATAGGTAGTTGATTATTGACATAATAATGAGAGATTCACAATGATCAGTTGAGAGAAATTTTTTATTTAAATGATTTTTATCTAAACTCAGAAATGAGGATAATATCTTTTCTACCGAATTGATTTAATTTTTATTACAGATTTGAAAATGATTGGTATGCATCTTTCTTTTGATTTTTTGTTCCATTTAAATAGTATGAAAACTCAATAATGTAGTTTTCTCCCCCTAGCGTAAGCATATGTTTTAAGCTATTTGAATTTGGTTCAGGAAATGTTTTAAAAAGATTTCATTTTATCAGGAATATCCTTCAAACTGGCTTATAGAACATTTGTAAAATCGAACACAATATTGCCCCCCCCCCCCACTCCCCCCAAAAAAGAATAAAATAATAATTTTGTGCAGAAAAAATTTCTAGGTTCTGTCCACATATTTGAGGCCGCCCTAGCAACCATTGTGATGTGAGGTTTCAAAGACATTTTTTGTTTAGTTGAAGGCCAAGGATATTTATGTTTCAACAGAAGAGACAGGATAATCATCGAAAGAAATAGAAAAGTTGGGAGGAGTTTTTGAGAGGGAGATTTCAAGAAGTTGAATTTCACAAGGTTGAGAGTTGAGACTACCCCACTTGGAATTCTATCCAAATCAGCAAGAATGGAATCGAAATGATGAAGGTGAGAGGCAACTCTAGATGCAAAAGAGGGAGCAGATTTGAAATTCGTAGAAGAATGGAGGGTCGAGTCATCGGCATATGAATGGATAGGGTTAGATGAGCAGCTGAGAAGATCATTAATGAAAAGTAGGAATAGAGTAGGAGACAAGACAGAACCGTGAGGAACACCACTATTGATAGAAAAAGGAAGAAGTTGCCCCGTCAACAACAGCCGAAATGGAATGATTAGAAAGAAAGTTAGACACAAGCAAAGAGGAGTAGGAAACCCAAAGGGTGGAGCTTGGAAAGCAGTGACGCATGCCATACCCTGTCAAATACTTTAGATATGTCAAACGCAACCAAACAAGTCTCCCCATGGTCCCTAAGGGCAAAAGACTATAAATTTGTCAGATAGGAAAGTATATCACCAGTAGACCTCGAACATCGAAAGTCATACTGATGATCAGAAAAAAAGGAATGGGATTCCAGATGATCTAAAAAATGAGAGTTGGAAAGGGTTTCAAAGACCTTAGGATACAAATGGGAGCTATAGAACGATAGTCTGAAGGATCAGAGCTGCTACTTTCTTCGGAATAGGTTGAACTAATGCGCGTATCTAACACCGAGGGAAAATACTAGTACTGAGACATACAGAGAAAAATTGAACGAGAGACGGAGCCAACACAGAAGCACACTCCTTTTAAACTCTGGGAAGAATACCATCAGAGCTGCTTGCCTTCCTATCGTTCATAGATTTCAGAAGCTCGTGCTCCTGATCATATGTAATCACAGGTAAAGGCATGGGATATATATATATATATATATATATATATATATATATATATATATATATATATATATATATATATATATATATATATATATATATATATATATATATATATATATATATATATATATATATACGCAGTGATTTACGAAAACGTTGTTGGGGGAACAAGTTCTCTTAAATACACATTCTGAAAATACATGATAGATATAAAGGTATTAGGTTAATGTACTACTATTTATATTGCTCACCAATGCACAGCGTAACCTTGTGGGTATGGTTTCGAACAGCATTCCAATAAATGTGCCGTACCTCATTCTTTCGCTGGCTGTTATGTGACCTACCACCTCTGTTGTGAATTTCCACATGATGTGTATTTAAGGAAAATGTTTCCCCTAACTGATTTTCACTCAATATTCACCATATATATATATATATATATATATATATATATATATATATATATATATATATATATATATATATATATATATATATATATATATATATATATATATATATATATATATATATATATATATATATATAATATATATATAGAGGGAGGACGTAGCGTAGTCCGAAGCGATGAAAGTACCCCCCAATGGGCTTAACACACGGGGTGATAGGATGGGCTAGACCATTCCGTTTCACTCCTTTGCAATTTGGTTCGTTCCTTTTCGCGTTTCATCTTCTCAGAGGGTCTCTAGTGTGCCCTTGACTCACATTGGAGTGCCTATGCTCCAACCTTCCTCCTTCTTCACATGTTTCCTACAAATTTACAAACTCTTACACTTACATTACCTATTAAATGAATCAAAAATGGCAAAACAAAAATCTGCCTCGGAGAATCCAAGAGGGGCGGATTTCAAATATATCCACTCCTTCCCCCATTACCACTTGGGAGTTGGTGGCCTCCGGTGATGGGGTTAGTGCCACCAAGACCTCTATGCTTGCCCTGGTGCAAGCTCTTCGTTTTTCATTAATTTCTGCAACATTCGCGGTCTTTTTTTTAATCTCCACTTTGTCGAACACCACCTCTCTTCTTCTAGACCTCATCTCTTGTTCTTAACTGAAACTCAGGTGTTTGAGTGCTCTGACAGCAAACCCTACTCTGTTTCCTCCTACTGTCTCTATCCTCAATTTTCAGCCAAAGGAGAATGTTGCGCATATGTGCGCAATGATGTTGTCTGTTCTTGTGTCTCTAATTTGGAGTCTTCTGAATTCTCTACTTTATAGCTTAATTTTTCTTACAGCTCTACAACTAAATTCATTTGTTCTGTCTACTTATCTCCTAACTCTACAGACTATCCAAAATTCTTCGACTATCTTAACTCCAAAATAGAACACATTCTTTCTTCTTCTCCTTTTTCCGAAATCATCATTTTAGGTGATTTCAATGTTCACCACCGCCAATGGCTTTCATCTAGTTCTCATGATCCAGTTGGTGAACTCGCCTTCCAATTTTCTATCCAGAATAACCTTGGGCAGTTGATGCATCACCCTACCCGTATCCCTGACCGTCTTGGTGATGAACCCAATATTCTAGACCTTTTTCTAACTTCTAATCCTTCTCCTTATACTGTTAAACTCTTTCCTCTTCTGGGTTCATCCGATCATCTTCTTATCTCCGTATCTTGTCCTGCCTCTTCAAGCCTTCCTCAAGAACGGCCCTCGCCTTCGGTGAGGAGACGTTTCTGGCATTTCGGTGCCACTAACTGTTCTGACTTGCGGTCGTACTTTTCTGATTTTCCATGGAATGATTACTGTTTCCGTGGGTGGGGTTCCTAGGAGTGTGCAGAGCGCATAACTGAGGTGATTCTCTCTGGCATGTAGACGTACATTCTATATTCTTTCCCTTCCTCTAAACCTAATAAACCTTGGTTTAACTCTGCTTGTTCTCGTGCTATCCGCTGCAGGGATGCTGCCTTCAGGGATTACCGTCGTCTTCAAACTCCTGAAACTCACGTAACTTATATTTCATCCCGGAATTGTGCAAAATCTATTCTTCGAGATACCAAAAACTCTTTTCTCCGTCACAAATGGAATAATCTTTCTGGCTCCTCTTCCTCTGGCCTTTTCTGGCATTTTACAAAAAATGTCAACTCTAACTTTGGTTCTTCCTCTTCTTCTTCTTCTTCTCTCTTTCGGAATCTATCCTTCTCACTGTGGCCTTCACTCTGATTTCCTTTCCGGTCGTTCTATAGCAGCTATTGTGGACAGCCACCGTTCATCCTATAAATCTAATAATAGTAGTGTCCTCAAGGATCTGTTCTATCCCCAACACTTTTTCTACTTTTCATCAATGACCTTATCTATTATTTCATCTCCTATCCACTCCTATGCTAATGACTCCACCCTTCATTACTCTTTTCATTTTGAAAGGCGCCCCTCCCAGCAACAGTTAATAGAAGCAAGGAGGGTGGCCTTGGAGCAGCTAACCTCTGATCTATCTCTCATTTCAAATTGGGGCAGAGAAAACATGGTCGTTTTCAATGCCTCAAAAACTCAATTCCTCCATCTCTCTACTCGACACAATCTTCCACACAACTACGATATCTTCTTCGAAAACACGCAACTCAAACTTTCATCTCTCCTTAATATTCTAGGTGTTTTCTTTTTCTCGTGATCTTTCTTGGAAAGATCACATTACCTCTCTTTCTAAACAAGCTTCTAAGAGGTTGGGTGTTCTGAGGCGCCTTCAGTATTTCTTCACACCACCCCAGTTGCTTGCTCTTTATAGGGGTGTTGTTCGCCTCTGTATGGTGTATATGTCACACATCTGGGGTGGCTCCACTCATACAGCTCTCCTGGAAAAGGTGGAATCTAGAGCTTTTCGCCTTATCAACTCTCCTGCTCTCACTAATTCTATCCAATCTCTTTCTGCCCGTCGAAAGGTTGCTTCACTCTCTCTATACTATCGCTATTACAATGGACAATGCTCTTCTGAACTCTCTCTTCGCATACCTCCTCCATTGAGAATGGTTCGTGCGACTCGCCTTTCTACACAGTCTCATCCTATCTCTGTCCAACTCTCTGACCCCAGACTTAACCGCTATGCTCAATCTTACATATACTCTATTGGTAATGTCTGGAACACACTTCCTTCATCTATTTTCCCAACTTCCTATGACTTAGGCACCTTCAAACGCCGTGTATCAGGTCATGTCGGCCTTTAATTTGACCATGTTCCCGGCTTTCCCCCTAACTCTGGTGGAATATTAGGAGGCCTCTGGCTTTTGCCCACAAGAGGTGAAAAAAATTATATATATATATATATATATATATATATATATATATATATATATATATATATATATATATATATATATATATATATATATATATATATATATATATATATATATATATATATATATATAAAATGTTTTCCCCGAACTGTTGTTCCTTAATTGTTAGGGAACGGGTGTTTACATCCTACCGCAGTAGGTTCTGTAATCACGAGGAAATTATTATTTATTTTCATGACTTAGTGGATTAGAACTGTACAACACAGATTATTCCAGTTTGATAACAACTCTACTCTAGTTTAAATTGTCCAGATATTTTAAGTACCTCCACGTGGTTACGAATCCTGATTCCGAAAGATTCTGCGCAAGGAGTAAAGTAGAGAAAGTGATTTTTTGTTGTGTTTAGTATAGGTGGTACTGTTATAAATAGTGTTTTTAATGGTGAGTGGGTATTTTAATTAGTGTAATAATACTTCTTGCACGTAAATTAATTAATTAATTCCGGCACACCTCAAGGTGTAATATATATATATATATATATATATATATATATATATATATATATATATATATATATATATATATATATATATATATATATATATATATATATATATATATATATATATATATATATATATATATATATATATATATATATATATATATATATATATATATATATATATATATATATATATATATATATATATATATATATACAGACACGAATCATTGGGAATGTCGTCATTGTAATAAGAAATACGCCCAAAGAAACAGTCTTAGAAAACATATAATGTCAGCTCACACTCAAACTGAAGAAAAGAACAAAAACGTATGTCAACACTGTTTAGTTGTATTTTCGTCACAAACCTTTCTTAATAGGCATATAGTGAAGATGCATAACATTCCTCTTTCTTGTACCCATTGTGATTTTAAAACTCAACAGCTAAAATCTTATAGAAGGCATCTCAACAAGCATATAGCTAAAAAGAAGTTTCTTTGCGATATTTGTGGTTCAATGTTTCAGTGTTCCATTAGTCTTAAAGATCATAATTTGTTTCATCACTCGAATGAAAGGAAATTTAAGTGCAAAGAATGCGAAAAATCTTTTAAGAATAAATCCTGCTTATCTAGACACAAACGAACACATTCAAATGAAAGACCTTATAAGTGTGAATGTGGGATGTGTTACAAGCAACTTTCTCATTTGAGTAGACATCTATCTTCTGTTCATAATAAAAAAGTATCACCTAAAAAGAGAAAAGTGACGAATAATGAGGAAACGGAGAATCATGTAGTATCTGACCTCTCTGGTGAAAGTATTGTTACGACCTCTAGCTCATCAGCAGTATCTGAAGTGGGAAAAACAAACGATATTTTATTAACATCTGGTAATTCTGTGATAATGCCTGAAGGATCATTACCTCAAGAGTCTGCAGCACCTTTATTCA
The DNA here is from genome assembly GCA_009176605.1 of Armadillidium nasatum. Lineage (NCBI taxonomy): Eukaryota > Metazoa > Arthropoda > Malacostraca > Isopoda > Armadillidiidae > Armadillidium > Armadillidium nasatum. Next base: position 36,637 of record SEYY01004806.1, read on the forward strand.
CTGTTTTGGATTCTCAGCTGATTCATTTGGTTCCTTATACTGTACAATTTCATCAAGAAGGCATTCCAGTGTCATTTGTTAATGGTGATTTGCATACGCTCTCTATTGCACCTCCTTACCAGATAAATCAGATGGATCCATTTAGTGCGAATTCAAATAATGATGCTTCTATAATTCACTCTTCGCAGATGGAAACAACAAATAGTTTTACATTGCATAGTTTACCAACTGGAAACAACAATTCCTCTTCTAGTATTCATAATGAAAAAATAGTGAATGACTTTGAAAGTTTAAGAAATAGTAAAAAGAGTAATGGTACAAGTAGTACAACACATATTAGTTTAGATACCGGTCCTGATATAGGTCCAGATATACACTTTACAACAAGCTCTCTAACGGACCTTTCCTATAAAGAAGACGATGAGAATGACTCTATATCATCATTGACATCTTCGCACTACCTCACAACCCAAGATGAAACACTCTCTCAGGATATGGGTAGTAGCACAATATCAATATTTTAACATTTAAATGTTCAATGTTCAATTTGTGAAGAAAGTTGTTAAGCTTTAATACCGACGTTAAAGTCCAGATACATATTTTAGACTTATTTTAAAAAAGAAAATCTAAACTTATGAATGAGATGTTGTGTAGCCAACCTTCCTCATTTCATTTTGCTTATTTCTTCACGTTATAAGTGAATTTAGTTTGTATAGCGAACAATTTAGTTCGCTCATCGACAATTTTTATTTGTGGATTTCATATAGCTTTGCTTTTTTTTTAAAAATAATTACACTTCCACTTGACTCTTAATTAAATTCCATCGTGTACTTTCTCAGAAATTTAATTTAATTTTTTTTAAATAAATATTTTTACTCTCAATTTTAAATATAAAATAATGAATAATGTTAAAAATTTATCCTATATTTTATATAACATTTTGAAAATTTAATTTGATACAATACCTCAATTATTTCTCAGGTTAAAATGTTTCACTGACAGAATTTTAATTTTTTTTACTTTTCAGGAATTTTTTTATTGTTATTAATGGCTTTAGTAGTAGAAATATATATATATATATATATATATATATATATATATATATATATATATATATATATATATATATATATATATATATATATATATATATATATATATATATATATATATATATATATATATATATATTAATGGGATTACCGAGTTAATCGATAAAGTTAATTAAATAAGGTATTAGGTGAGGTTGATTTCCATTTTTTATTGACTTTTTAGCTCTCGTTAACAAGTACTTCGTTAGCAGTTAACAGTTCATTATAACATCAACAGCAATGGAATCTATATCGACAATGGCATGTCTGACGACCTCTTTGCTGGGTAGACTGCCAGTCACAGAAATACCAATCTCAAGCAAGAATCACGAGACTTGTACAGACGGAAAGGAACGAATGTTAGACTCAAGACTTCATGGGGTAAATGGGGTAAAAGATCTCCAACCTTTTCTTACAATACATTACACCTATTCCATCTTTTGCAGCTGGTGAAAAGGCTTTATTCTCTCAGGAAGGATCTTGCCACTAGAGGCACAAACAGGAAAGACTGGTACCTGGAGCTAACTTCCAGAATTTTTGTTTTTGAAAGGAAATCAGCTCATTGTGTAAATTAATTTAGTGTTCCTAAAAAAAATTTTTTATTCTTTCGGTTTCGCCATAATAATTTTCTTTTAAATTTGAATTATGAATGGTTAGTTCTTGGTAGCTTCATTTCCAAAACGTATAAACAGAGCATTTTATTATATATAAGTAAAATGGCTAAGCAAGACAGATGCAGAACTTGATAAAAATGTAGCAGTTAAGTTTTTTTTTTTATCTGTGGCGAATAAAGACCACAAACCCACATGAGATCCACCAGTTGGGGAGTTCAAACCAAAAATTAATTAATGGAGGGCCAGCAGCAAAATACCAAAATGGACCGATACTCATCGTTTGAAAGTTTTTTTTCAGGTCGTAGAAAGTGGGAAATGCAGAGGAAGAGTTCAGAACTTTACCAGTAGTATAAATGTAAGAACGAATTTAGAGGCTAAATCTGGGGTCAAAAAATTCAGCGGAGATAAATAACTAGCTTGACAAGTTGCACGAGTATGTAGAATGTACACCTTCACGCAAAAAAGTGACAGTTTTGCGTTCTGCACAATCCGAGGAATTTACACGGCCGAAGAATAATAATTTTAAAGAGTATGCAAAAAATGATTCCTCTTTATAGACGAAGGAAACTTAAAAAATTGGGGCAAAATATGATACTAATACAAGATGGTGACTGGAAGAACCCTGAGGCCGGAAAAAGTATAATAGTGTAAATAGAAAGATAAGAATGTTTAATTCATATCCTAGGCGATCAAAGTTACGAGTAGGGGATTGAACCATCTGTTCAAGATTATTTGAGATAGAGAATTAGGAGACAAATTTACTGACTGTAATTTGAGAATTAGAAGAAAGCCATTATCTGTGAACATTAAAATTACCAAAATGATAATTTCAAAGAAAGGAAAAGAGTGAATGTGCTCTATTTGGCATTTATATGGCCAGTATATTACGACAAATAAACAGAAAAAATTGATTTATTTGAAGATTAACTAGAGAGTTTAAACCACAATGTAGAAAGTTTGGAAAATTTGAGATTGAAAAACTAGAACAAATTATCATTGCGTACAGTATGGTGGTTGCACATTATGTGTAACAACTGCCTTTGGCTGAAAATTGAGAGTAGAGACAGTAATAGGAAACAAAATGGGTGTTGCTGTCTTAACTTCCAAATACACGGGTTTCTATTAAGAACAAAAATGGGAGATATAGAGGCAGAAAGGCTGCGTTCGAAAAAGTGGAAATGAGAAAATAGTCGCTACAGAAATTTAAAAAAAAAACAGTGAACCAAAGTAAGCTGGCTGCTAACTCTTGACCTTATCACCCCTTTCACAATAGACCTAACTCGTAAACGATGATAGAATGCATATATTTTCTTAAATATTATCATTTGTTGTTTGATTTTGAATGAAACGTTCAGTGCGGAATTGTTAGAAAAAAACTTTAGAAAAAAATTAGCTGACTAATTAACGTTAACTTGAGTAGTGAAGTTAACGAGTATATCGATATCAACGGTTAAAATGTTGGAATGATGATTAATGGACAACGAAATTAACTTTTCGATTAACGATGCCCCCACTATTGCTTATATATATATATATATATATATATATATATATATATATATATATATATATATATATATATATATATATATATATATATATATATATATATATATATATATTTTTGTAATTATATAAATAAATTTATAAGCTTTTAGTTATTTTCCTTATACCTTATAAATTACTTTCTCTGCTATTTATTAGAATGAATTGGGGGAAGGGAAAGCAATGAACCCAATCAATCCTAGCCAAAAATAAATAAATAAAATAAGCAAACATTATATATTCTACCCTAAAATTAAATATCAAATTACACCAGAAAATTTGAGGAGTCTAAATAAAGGAGAAAATATATCGTTTTAGTTATATTTCTAGCTATTTTATTTATTCAATATCAAATACGATTTCCAAATAAAAAATCTTACATTTTGTATTCTATCTCATAGTAAAGTGATTCAAAACTGTTAAGATTCTACTTTGAATTTTCGGAGTAGGTAAAAAATTTTCAAAAAATATAAAAAACGGATGGAATATTTGGACAACTTATACCCGTCTTAACAATGAAATGTTACTGTGGAAACTTTTAGGAAGTAAGTCTTTCAATTTTAGTTTAGTGGTTTGTCTTATTTTCATCATCCAAGTATTCAAATAATGTTTAATTTTCTTCTTGAGAATGGAACAGGTCCAAGTAAATAGCTATAATTTTACAGGGAAAGAGGATATTGTGTACATTTTTATCATATTCTCTTGTGAAAATAAAAAAAAAAGATATTGGGCGTTTCTAAACTTCTAAGAATTATACTACTGGAGATCTGTAGTTCAGCCTAGCCAAAAATATAATTTTTTTGAGTTTATAAACAATCTTGAATTAGCTTTGATCTGTAAAAAAATATTTTCCTCTTCCAAAAAAAAAAAAAAAAAAAAATAATTTTCAAATAAAAATATTTTTCCTTACAAAGTATACTGAAACATATTCAGTCCTTAAGAAGTCACCTCTTCATAACTTACTCTTCTCAGCCTCTCTAGGTAAATATAAATACCAACTCTATTTAAAAATCGATGAATATAATGAAACCATGTACTAAAAATTAAATATTTATACTTGAACATAGAAATGTTTTTATAATATATATACTATTAAAAATAATAATGGATAAAGTTTTTAAAAAAATAATCACAAATTAATTGTAAATATTTCCTCCCAAAACAAAAAAATCAAATATATATATATATATATATATATATATATATATATATATATATATATATATATATATATATATATATATATATATATATATATATATATATATATATATATAAACAGAAAAAAATATACTTTTCAGTCGGTGTTTAGCATAAAGAAATTAAGAAGTTATATTTCATAAGGCTTTATTAATTGAATTTTTATTTATACATTAATGTGAAGCATGAGTATATTAGTTATTTTATGAACAAAATATATATATATATATATATATATATATATATATATATATATATATATATATATATATATATATATATATATATATATATATATATATATATATATATATATATATATATATATATATATATATATATATATATAAAAAAATTCTCCAAAAATAATTATAAAACCAATAAGAAGAGAAAAATTGAAACACTAAAACATAAGCTTTCGAAACCTAAACCAGACTCCCATACTCAAGCTCAAAACCCTCTCGACCTGACCTTCAATAAAGACATTTAGTTAGGGTTTCAAAATCTTGCTTTGAAAGGGTTTTAATTTCTCCCTTTTTATTAGTTTTATAATTTTAATCGTTTTAATTTAAAATGGTACATATATTAATGACGTTTATGTATTTAGAGTAAATTATTTTGTGAATTATATATATATATATATATATATATATATATATATATATATATATATATATATATATATATATATATATATATATATATATATATATATATATAATATATATATATATATATATATATATATTTAAGTTGTCATCTGGGGTAGTCCAAATTCATCAACTGGTACGCCATCCTTAATAGTTTCGGCCCCAGGTTCTTTGTCAGGAGCACTTGGTACATTTATTTCATCTAAGTATGACGAGTCGCCATCAGTAAGAATGTCATCTCCCAAGGCGTCTAATTCTGCCTGTAAATCATCTTCATCTATCTCGGGGGTGCCATAACTTCGACCAAGAGCTTCTTGTACTTCATCCGCTTGCTCAAGCATGTCAGACATTTCATCCTTTCAAAATTTAACAAACCAATTATAATGTTATATAATCTCAAATCTAATAATATGAAATTCTAAAATCCTAAAATTAATTTTTTGAAACATAAAATAGAAAACAACAAGCAAAAGATGAAATGAATATTTTTCAAATAGTTTTTAATAATAATAATAATAATAATAATAATAAATAATAATAATAATTGTCTCCTTTAGGGAAAACTGATAAAGAGAGCGTGTTCAGACTTTACCAGTAGAGTACAAGTAAAATTGAGCATAGCGATTAAGTCTGGGGTCGGAGAGTTGGACAAAGAATGAGACTGCAGAAATTCGTGTCGCAAGAGCCCTTCTCAATGGAGGAAGTATGCGACGTGAGAGTTAAGAGCAGTGTCCTTTGTAATAGCGATAGTATAGCGAGAGTGACGCAAAAATTCGATTGGAAGAAAGATTGGAGAGTTAGTAAGAGCAAAAGAGTTTATAAGACGAAAAGCCCTAGACTCCACCTTTTCGAGAAGAGATGTGTGTGTGGAGCCACCCCAGATGTGTGAGGCGTACTCCATACAGGGGCGAACAACACTCATATAAAGAGCAAGCAACTGGGATGGCGTAAAAAAAACCACGAAGGCGCCTCAGAACACCCATCCTCTTAGAAGCTTGTTTAGAAAGAGAAGTAATGTAATCTTTCAAAGAAAGATCACGAGAAAAAGAAACATCGAGAATATTGAGGACAGATGAAGGATGAAGGTTTGAGTTGAGTGTTTTCAAATATGTCATAGTTGTGTGGAAGATTGTGTCGAGTAGAAAGATGGAGGAATTGAGTTTTTGAGGCATTGAAACGACCATGTTTTCTCTGCCCCAATTTGAAATACGATAAAGATCAGAGGTCAGTTGCTCCAAGGTCATCCTTCTTGAATCTATTAACTGCTGTTGGGAGGGGCGTCTTTCAAATTGAAAGGAGTAATGAAGGGTGGAATTATCGGCACAGGAGTGTATAGGAATTGAAGTAATTAAGAGAAGGTCATTGATGAAAATTAGAAAAAAAAAAGTTGTGGATAAAACAGATCCTTGAAAAAACACTATTTATAGACATAAAGAAAAAACGGTGGCCGTCTACAACAGCTGCTATAGAACTACCGAAAAGGAAATTCGAGAGGTCACAGAGAGAAGGATAGATTCTTAAAGAGGGAAGTTTGGAAATCAAAGCTTTGTCCCAGACTCTATCGAAGGCTTTCGTTATCTCTAGCGCCACAGCGAACGACTCACCGAAACCCCGAAGACCAGAAGACCAAGAGTCAGAATGTAGGGAGAAAGAAGATCACCAGTAGAACGTTCTTTACGAAAGCCATACTAGCGATCTGAGATAAGATTTGAAGAATTGAGGTGCTTCCAAATCTTCCTGTTAAGGATAGTTTCGAAAACTTTAGAAAAAACGGAGGTTAAAGAAATAAGACAATAATTAAAGGGTTGATATAGGCCCCCCCTTCTTCGGCACAGGCTGAATGAGCTCACGTTTCCAGCAAGAAGGGAAGGTCGAAGTGGAGAGACAGAGACGAAATAGTTTACCAAGGCAGGGTGCAAGCTCAGAAGCACAAGTTTTGAGAACCGCAGGAGAAATACCATCAGGACCATACCCCTTAGTGTTAAGCTCAGAGAGGGCAGAAATGACATCTTTAGAAGAAATTAAAATGTTAGGCATAAATGAGTTGGAGGGGTTGAAGGAGAAGGAATAGCTCCAGAACCGTCAAAGGTAGAGTTAAAAGAAAAAGTTTGAGCGAAGAGTTCAGCTTTAGAAGAAGATAAAATGACAGTTGTGCCATTAGAAATAACTAAAGGAGGGAAAGAGGAAGAAGCAAAGTTAGAGTTGACATTTTTTTTCCAAAGTGTCAGAAAGAAGCAAGAGGAAAAGGAACCAGAAAGATTATTGCATTTGCTGCGGAGAAAAGAGTTTTTGGTAACTCGAAGAGTAGATTTTGCACGATTTCGGGAAGAAACTTAAGTTGAATGAGTTTCAGGAGTTTGAAGAGGATGGTAATCTCTGAAGGCAGCATCCCTGCGGTGGATAGCGCGAGAACAAGTAGAGTTACACAAAGGGTTGTTAGATTTAGTAAAAGGGAAAGAATATGGAATATACGCCTCGATGCCAGAGAGAATCATCTCGTTTATGCGCTCTGTACACTCCGAGGGACCACTCCCACGAAAGCAGTAATCATTCCATGGGAAATCAGTGAAGTACAACCGCAAGTCAGACAAGTTAGCAGCACCGAAGTGCCAGAAACGTCCTCGCCGAAGGCGGGGGCCGTTCTTGCAGAAGACGAAGAGACAGTACAAGTTACGGAGATAAGGTGATCGGATGAACCCAGAGGAGGAAAGAGTTTAACGGTATAAGGAGAAGGATAAGAGGTTAAGAAAAGATCAAATATGTTGGGTTCATCAACAAGATCGTCAGGGATACGGGTAGGAAGTTGCACCAACTGCTCTGGATAGAAAAGTCGTAAGCGAGTTCGCCGGCTGGATCATGAGAACTAGATGAAAGATAATTGTTATTCCACAAATCAAGTTTAGTAAGGTTTGTAAGCTTAGCTAAAGCTTCATTGGTGGTGTTGAACATTGAAATCACCTAAAATAATGATTTCGGAGAAAGGAGAAGAAAGAATGTGCACTATTTTTGAGTTTAAGTAGTCAAAGAATTAGGAGATAAATAGACAGAACAAAGAAATTTACTAGCAGAATTGCATAAGCGCTTAAGCCATAAAGTAGATAATTCAGGAGACTCTAAATTAGAGACACAAGAGCAAATAACATCGTTGCGAACATATACACAACATCCACCTTTGGCTGAAATTGAGGATAGAGACAGTAGGAGGTAACAGAAAAAGGTTTGCTGTCAGCACACTCAAGCACCTAAGTTTCGGTTAAGAACGTTAGATGAGGTTTAAAGAAGAGAGAGAGATGGTGTTCGACAAAGGGGAAATTATATATATATATATATATATATATATATATATATATATATATATATATATATATATATATATATATATATATATATATATATATATATATATATATATATACCTTTTTTTTTTTTTTTTTTTTACCTACCATATTATATATATATATATATATATATATATATATATATATATATATATATATATATATATATATATATATATATATATATATATATAGATATATATATATAAATTATCTCTATTGGTATTGCAGTGCTCAAATTTTTTTTAAAGCGCATTAAATTTTTTTTTTTAAAAAAAAAAAAAAAAAAAAAAAAAAAAAAAAAAAAAAAAAAAAAAAAAAAAAAAAAGAGTAAAATGTCAATAAGTAGTAATTACAATTTTGTCTAAATTCAAAAATTTTAAAAGAGATTCAATCAAAAATTGATTTAAGGTGCGTTACTTTTCAATCAAGGGATAAAAATTATAACAATCCATGAGAAACTAATAAAGAAAAAACCAACTTCAAACTCACTTGAATATCTTCTATTTCATTAATATTAATTTTCTTAAATTCTTTCTTCATTTCTTTCATTCCTGTTTTCATGGCATTAACTGTAGTTTTGGTGTCTTTGAGGGTTTGTGTTGTATAATTGGCTTGCTCCATGTTAAATGACTGTTGGCGCAAATTATCACTTTGTTGTTCGTACATTTTTTTCTGTTTCAATACCCTCAGAGCTTTCTGTTTAACGGCATTTTTGGCTGGTCCTTCTCTCATCTGTAAAATAAAACAATACACTAATATAATTAACCCATATATATATATAATATATATATATATATATATATATATATATATATATATATATATATATATATATATATATATATATATATATATATATATATATATATATATATATATATATATATATATATATGAAGGAAGATTATGGATAATAGAATAAATAATTATCTTACTTTCAATATTTTTCCATATCTTTTAATGGATGAAATATACGAAAGGAATTTTATAGAAATGACAAACACAATAATAAAATTTATAATAAGTACAGAGAACCAACGGCCTTCCTAACTAAAGGAATGGCGCCAAATAGAATTATCCCAGAAACCGGAGAAAAAAATGTTTTTGCATCACAATTTAAGAACACTTAAAATTTGCATGTTTGCCCACATTCTCATTAAAATTTTTAAAATCAATGTCCTCAAACACTACAGGGTGTTCCACTCGATCTCAACCCCGGAAATGGGCTTATAGATATCAAAGTACTGGTCATTAGTTAATAACTAATTTATGTATGAACATCTTCATTAAGTTCGTAAATCATTTAGAAGACGATACACTTCGTACTGGCTATTTTCGGCACGAAGGGGGTCGTTTCCACCCAAGTCGCCTGACCTTACCCCGCCGGATTTCTTATGGGGCATGATAAGAGGAAAAGTATATCGCAACAAGCCAGGTACTTTTATTCTGCCGGCAATTAACGGTATGACTCAATATGTTGGCAGCAACCTTCCGTAATATGAAAAAGTCTGTACAGGCATGCCTCGATACTAGTGGCTATTACTTTCAACATTCGTTGTGATGTCAACACGATTCTCATACCACAAGGTTTGTTCGTGGAAATTTTATTAACATACAACCACTACTTTGATATCTATAAGTGCATATCTGTGTCCAAGAGCGAGTGGCAAACACTGCATTTTAACTTATATTAAAATTACATGTATTTACACATTTAAATAAAGAATAAAGGCAATTTAATTCTTCCTCATTATAAAACTGCTAAATTTATTAAAATATTGGAAATTTCTAAAACATGCGTTTTATATCATCGTCATCGTCAAATTTACTACAATCATAATCGTTAAATTTTTTTTGTTTCGTCACTAATATATATATATATATATATATAAATATATATATATATATATATATATATATATATATTATATATATATATATATATATAATATATATATATATATATATATATATATATATATATATATATATATATATATATAACACCACTCACGGGAAAAGCCCTATTCAAGGTGGGGGTGTCACAAGAATAAAAAAAATAATAAAATTTAAAAAAATAAAAACGACTCCTGCAGGACCCACCTAACGTAAATTTCTTACGTGGGCGCAGACGCGGGTTTTAAAGAAACAGATTAAATTCGGCAGGAAACACAGAGAATGGGAGAGAGTTTCGCAGAACAGATGCGGCAAAAAAGAGGAGGTACCACAGCGGACAAGCCTGGAGTTGCCAATGTCCATGCAAAATTGATGCACAGGCAATGCACCCCTTGTGCTACGAGGATGACGTAAAGGTGGAGGTGTACGGGTGGGTAGTTCCCTCGAGCATTTGCCGCTGTAGTACCTATAGAAATGAGACAAGGCACCAACGTCGCGTCGCAAAGATAATGAGTCAAGTGAATTAGAAAGAGCGAAAAAGTTTATAGGTCTTTTAGCTTTTGACTCAACCTTATCCAAAAAACGGGTGAAACCTGAGCCACCCCAGATATGAGAGCAGTACTCCATACAACGGCGGATGAGAGCCCTGTATAATTGGAGTAACTGCAAGGAAGAAAAAAATTCTCGCAGTTTAAACAGAACTCCCAGCTTCTTTGAAGCCGCCCTAGCAACCATTGTGATACAAGGTTTCTAAGACATTTTTTGTTTATGTGAAGGCCAAAGATATTTATATTGTCAACAGGAGAAATGGAGAGCCATCGAAATGAATAGAAAAGTTAGGAGGTGTCTTTGAGAGGAGATTTCTAGAAGTTGAGTTTTTAAAGAGTTGAATTTCACAAGGCTGAGACGACCCCACTGGGAAATTCTATCCAGATCTTCAAGAATGGAATCGGAAAGATGAAGACGAGAGGCAACTCTAAATGCAAAGGAAGGAGCAGATTTGAAATGAGTAGAAGAATGAAGGATTGAGTCATCGGCATATGAATGGATAGGGTTAGATGAACAGCTGAGATCATTAATGAAAAGTAAGAATAGAGTAGGAGAGAACCCTGAGGAACACCACTATTGACAGGAAAGAAAGAAGTCGCTCCATCAACAACAGCCGAAATGGAACGATTAGAAAGAAAGCTAGACATAAGTAAGCAAAGAGAAGGAGGAAACCCAAAGGAGGGGAACTTGGAAAGCAGTGACGCATGCCATACCCGGTCAAATGCCTTAGATATGTCAAGCACCACCACACAAGTCTCCCCATGGTCGCTAAGGGCAGAAGACCATAAATCTGTGAGATAGGAAAGTATATCACCAGTAGACCTCGAACGTCGAAAGCCATACTGATGATCAGAAAAAAGGGAATGAGATTCCAGATGATCCAAGAAGTGAGAGTTGAGAAGGGTTTCAAAGATCTTAGACAGAATACAAGTGAGAGCTATAGGGCGATAGTTAGAAGGATCAGAGCGGCTACCCTTCTTCGGAATAGACTGGACCACTGCGCGCTTTCAATACTCGGGGAGGAATGCCATCCGGACCGCTTGCCTTCCTTACGTTCATAGACTTCAGAAGCCCATGCACCTGATCAAATGTAATCACAGGTAAAGGTATGGGACCTCTGAGAGGAGAAGAAGTAGGAGGAGCATTGTCGGAGTCGTCCAGGGTTGAATTAGAGGAGAATAGGAGGCCGAAGAGATTAGACTTTTCAGTTGGAGTGTTAGGCAACAGAGCAATCAGAGCAAATAAGAGGAGGAAAAGAAGATTTACAGAAGTTGTTAGAGATGTTTTTAGCAAGAGGCCAGAAAGATTTATCAGTAGGAGAATTTAGAAGCTCAGCACACCTACGTTTTGTGAAAGTCTGCTTTGCTCGTCGAAGAATATCCCTGCAACGATTCCGAGCAGAATGAAAATTAGCAAGAGAAATAGGAGAAGGAGAGTTTTTCCACTCTCGATACGAGATGACTCTAGCCTGAATGGCAAAGAGAGCAGGCTCTATTGACTCATGGATTTTGAGGAGAGAAAGATTTAATTGAAAGAATGAACCTGCTCATCCCATCAACGATTACAGCCCCTACCTTTATCAGAAGAGACTGACGCGTCTTCAGAGACAAAGCAGTCCATCCAAGGATAGTTAGCATATTGCAACACAAAGCCTCCCCCAGTCAGCCCGATCAATGTGCCAGAAGATATGTTTAGGGCAGGGTTAAGCAGTTGGAGAGAAAGCTTGAAAATTAAGAGTAATTAGGTTGTGGTCAGATTTACCAGTAGGTGCAAAGACAGCGTATTTGTAGAGAGAAGGACTAGTAGTCAAACATAAATCAAATGTTTATGAATTGGTTAGGACGATTCGGAATGTGTGTTGGTTCTTTAATCTGTTGCTCCAGATCGTTGAGAAGGCTGAATGATTCGGCCTCCTCCCCTCCTGGATCAGTATGAGAGGAACCCAACCATTCAATGTTGTGTACATTGAAATCCCCTAAATAGAGGACCTCAGTATTTGGACGTGAAGATGTAACAGTCTCGTGAGAAGTAGTTAGGTATTCAAAAAAGGTAGAAAAATATGTTCTATTGGTAGAACAGTAGCAGAAACACAAGATTATCGTAGTGGTAGGAAGAAAGATTTTAAGCCACAGAACATCGAAGTTAAGAGATTCAAGATTCACAAGACGTGTTATCGGAGTGTTAGTGTTTACGTAGGCACAAACTCCACCCTTAGATTGGAAATTATGAAATAAGTTATAGTTGGATATATTAAAAAAGTTTGAGGAGGATTCTTAGATATCTGGGGCTCAGACAATAGCAAAATGTTAGGATGAGAACTAGAGAAAATATATATATATATATATATATATATATATATATATATATATATATATATATATATTATATATATATATATATATATATATATATATATATATATATATATATATATATATATATATATATATATATATATATATATATATATATATATATATATATATATATATATATATATATATATATATATATATATATATATATATATATATATATATATATATGGAAAAGTATCATTAGTAAATACCAAGAAATTTAAGATAAAATTTTCATAATACAAAAAATTTCTAACCTTTTTCATTTGATCCTTGTACTTTACTAACTCTTGATCGAGTCGTGCAATTTTTTTGTCAATGGACTCTGCTCTACTATCAACATTTGAGATGCAATCTTGAAGATTTGGAGGAGGTTCTTTGGGTTTTCCCTTTCCAAACATTCGTTGCATTTTTAAAATAAGTAAAATTCAGGAAATTTTATCAATTTAAAAGTTATTAAAACCTGAAATTCTCCTGGAAATGTAAAAATAAATATATATATATATATATATATATATATATATATATATATATATATATATATATATATATATATATATATATATATATATATATATATATATATATATATATATATATATATATATATATGGCACAGCATAATGGTAGAGTGATTGACTAACATGGTTGAAGGTGTTGTAGTGGGTGCTAGAAATACAATATTATATAAGAGCTGTAGTGGATGCTAGAAGTACAATATTATATAAGAGCACTATTATATATATTTTTTAGGCAAAGATTTATGGTTACACATAACGAGAGAGTAAAAAATTGGAAGCCTTAAAACTAACTTCAAATTATAAAATATTAAAAGTAAACCTACAGGATTCATCATTGGAAAATTTTTCTAGTTTTTCTTTTTTTTTTTTTTTTTTTTTTTTTTTTTTTTAATTTTTTTTTTTTTTTGTTAATTTTATAATAATGTAATTAATAGTCTGTAATATAAATTTATTATTTTTATTATCATCATTATTCACCATTATTTTTCTACTAGTATACAAAATATTTTATAAATATTTTGTATACAAAATATTTTATAAATTTAGATTACTACTTTTTACTTTATTATTTGAATTATTATTTTATTGTTATTACTTATTATTATCATTATTAGGATTAGCTAGTTACTTATATATATTCTATTTTATTTTTAAACTTCTAAATTTGAATTTAATTAATTTCCAGTCTTGGACTTCATTTGTTCTAAAGCTGGAATTGATTTGTCAAATATTTGGATTTAACTTGCTTAAAATCTAGAATTAACTTTTTCAATTGTTAAAATGGGCTTTCTTCATAGCTGGGTCCATTTAAGAGTAGCTCAAGTTACAGAACATGCTGTTTGTTAAATAGAACGCTAAGGAGAAGCCTTTTACAGCACTGACTCAGCACACACTCAGCAAAGGAAGTTTCACCAATTTGAAAAAAAAAAAACTATGCTCATCGGTGGCATAGTGTATTTATTTCTGATAAAGTTAAACCATAACAGATTTCCCTATCAAACCCAAAGTCCATGCATCCACTTGTGTAAAAACAAGGTAACACTAGAGGTATGTCACAATAGATCATAAAGATTACAGTGATGAAGAGGTATTGAGGCCATGAAAGCCCAGCTGCATTTTAAACTACAATCTACAATTTAGGTCAGAATTAAAAGTATTATGTTCAAGTCTGGGTCTGTTATTTAAGGGATATATCTTGGAGAGATTGTAACATGAGCAACAAGAATGATTTTTTATTTTGAGAGTAAGAGCTATGAGGAGAGGCTGAGGGAATTAGGAACATTTTATATGAAGTGATTTCTTTGAAAGAATATACAAGTATACAAAATATTTACCTCTCTCAAAAAACTAACAAAATTCTTTATAATAGATCATTGATGGGAGACTAAGGGCATGATTAAAGTTAAAAAATCATGCTATCTTGATGTAACAGGAGTTTTAGTTTTTAGAACTGTTTGTTTGCCAAAAGAAATTTATTATTATTCACTTACAACATTTAAGAAATAACTGAGGAAGTATATGGATAATCTGGTACCATATACAGGGTTTGCAAAAATCTAGCTGGGTGAGAGTTACTGAGTGTTTTTGATTTTTCAGTGGATACATTTTGAAAACCATTATCTACAAATTTACCTATATGGCATTTATACTGAATTTTTGATTCTACATATTACTATAATGAGAATTATATTTGTAAGATACTCAGTTTTTCTGATCTATAAATAATAATTTAAAAAAATTTTTCCATACTTAAATTATTTTTTTTAATTTTCAGATATCTGGCAACTGTATAGTAGTGAGTTAATAAATATATAAATTTTTTTAACCTGCTTCTGATTAGGCCTACGAATTTTAGACTAGCTTATGATAAGCATAACTGGCAGTTTTGTAATGGGATAATGGATGTTGGTTCATTGCATGTTTCATATGTAATTAGTTATATAGTGTCAATAGTTAGTACTAAATATAAGGGCTTAGTTTTATTTTTATCTTACTTTGCATGAATGAAGTGATAACTAAGGATAGCAAAGACCTAGTCTTTGTTGCATGTATTAGTACCATTATTATTATTATTTATTTTGACTGGGACAGTTTAATAGG
>SEYY01004806.1:62500-67500 GCA_009176605.1 Armadillidium nasatum
TGACAAGTCCCATTTTTTAGGACTTATGTTTTGACGTCCCGGGAAACGTTCCCCAGTTGACACTATGACCATATTTTAGGACAATAAAAGTACTACAAAATAGTCAAATCTCAAATCTTTTTAAGCCGGAGATTTCTTACTACAGCAGTTACAATTTTAAATTCAAGGTTTTTTCAAAACCGAATGACAAACATCCCATTTATTAGGACCTATGTTTTGACCTCCGGGGAAACGTTCCCCAGTTGACACTATGAATATATTTTAGGACAATAAAAGTACTACAAAATTGTCAAATCTCAAATCTTTTTAAACCGTAGATTTCTTACTACAGCAGTTACAATTTTAAATTCAAGGTTTTTTGAAATCTAATGACAAACATCCCATTTTTTAGGACCTATTTTTTGACCTCCGGGGAAACGTTCCCCAGTTTACACTATGACCATATTTTAGGACAATGAAAGTACTACAAAATAGTCAAATCTCAAATCTTTTTAAGCCGGAGATTTCTTACTACAGCAGTTACAATTTTAAATTCAAGGTTTTTTGAAATCTAATGACAAACATCCCATTTTTTCGGACCTATGTTTTGACCTCCGGGAAAACGTTCCCCAGTTGACACTATGACCATATTTTAGGACAATGAAAGTACTACAAAATAGTCAAATCTCAAATCTTTTTAAGCCGGAGATTTCTTACTACAGCAGTTACAATTTTAAATTCAAGAAATGAACAGGTTTTCTTACTACAGCAGTTAAATTTTAAATTCAAGGTTTTTTGAAATCTAATGACAAACATCCCATTTTTTAGGACCTATTTTTTGGCCTCTGGGGAAACGTTCCCCAGTTTACACTATGACCATATCTTAGGACTATGAAAGTACTACAAAATAGTCAAATCTCAAGTCTTTTTAAGCCGGAGATTTCTTACTACAGTAGTTAAATTTTAAATTCAAGGTTTTTTGAAATCTAATGACAAACATCCCATTTTTTAGGACCTATTTTTTGGCCTCTGGGGAAACGTTCCCCAGTTTACACTATGACCATATTTTAGGACTATGAAAGTACTACAAAATAGTCAAATCTCAAGTCTTTTTAAGCCGGAGATTTCTTACTACAGTAGTTAAATTTTAAATTCAAGGTTTTTTGAAAAATGACAAACATCCCATTTTTTAGGACCTATTTTTTGACCTTGGGACCTACCGGTCATGTTTTGAAATATTCTTGGTGTTTCTTTTTCTCGTGATCTTTCATGGAAAGATCACATTAATACTCTTTCTAAACAAGCTTCTAAGAGGTTTGGTGTTCTGAGGAGTTTTCAAAATTACTTCACGCCACCCCAGTTGCTTTTGGGGAATCTTGTGTGGTTCCACACATAGAGAAGTTGGTGTCTATTGCTTTTCGTCTCATGAACTCTCCTGCTCTTACTAACACTCTTCAATCTATTCTCTGCCCGTCTAATTGTTGCGTTATCTCTCTTTACTATCGCTATTGCAACAGACAGTGACCTTCTCAACTCTATCGTCGAATATCTCCTCCATTGATAAGAGCTCGTGCCACACGTCTTTTTACACAGTCTCATCATTTCTCTGTCCAACTCTCTGACCCCAGACATAACCACTATGCTCAATCTTACATATACTCTACTGCAGTGGCGGCTCGTGGCTTCTGAAGGTGAGGAGGCACAAGAATATATATATATATATATATATATATATATATATATATATATATATATATATATATATATATATATATATATATATATATATATATATATAATAAAATATGAATGTAATCACTTCTTCATTACTTTTTTATATAGAAGATATATTTTCCTTTCCTTTTGCAATGAAAATCTTTCAATAATTTTTTTATGCCAATCGCATTTATTTGAAAGATTTAGTAATAGTTTCATTTTCTATTAAAGGTAATGCTAAACTTGAAAGACGTTGTTGAGTCATGGTGGATCTTGAAAACGTTTTAACGCGAGTTAAGCAAGAAAAACTTCTTTCAGCCCATGCTGTAGTTGCTGAGATTGTAGCAATAAAGGAAAAAAATTTACGCCTGCGGTATAAGAGCAACAAAACTTTTTAAAAAAGTTCACAGTAAGTCTCCTCTTATTATTTAATTGTAACTCTAATTACGACTCTTCTCTTTCAGGTCTTTTAATAAAAGCTGAACCCTAAGTTTGTATAAGACATTTCGGATATAAAATACTTGGATAAAGTTGTTATTTTCACTTAGTATTTCCTCTCATAACATGAAAAATCTTAGTGAACAAAAAAAAATGACCAATATTAGTAAAAGTACCCATTTTTAACCAAAAGTTGTAAATAATGTTTACATATAATAAGGAATATAAAAATAAAAAAAAAAAAAAAAAAAAAAAAAAAAAAAAAAATGTTTTTTTTTTTTAATTTTAATAATATAAAAAACATAATTATTTTATGTGGCTTACTTATATTTACTTCAATTTTATATTTGCTATGAGATTAACACATTTTAATGAGTTATATAATTTTAAAGCTCTATATGTTTGAATATAATACTTCAAATGTTAAATGAAATGTATTTCCTATTAAGTTTTTTTTTTAATAACACCTTTATAATATATATATATATATATATATATATATATATATATATATATATATATATATATATATATATATATATATATATATATATATATATATATATATATATATATATAAATAGAAGAGAGAGACTTGAGGCTTTTCGCGATGAGAAGAATGGAGGGAAGAGAGGGGAGTAGAGATCATGGAATATGTTACGTTTTCATTCATGGGAGTTACTCTCAGCAATACATTTACCAACTTTTCAAATAAACTTGTTAACTTGTTTAATTATATATATATATATATATATATATATATATATATATATATATATATATATATATATATATATATATATATATATATATATATATATATATATATATATATATATATATATATATATATATATATTCGATCTGACACGAACCTCTTTATTCAATTGGTTTTGCTAATTTTGTACAAACGAAGGCCAGTTGAAGAATAGTTGCTTCACTATTCGGAGGAAAAATGTCATTTTTTTTTATATTCCTCTTCTGTGCAAGAAAATTATGTGCAGAATGCATTTAAACATATTTTGGCTTCCTATTTTCAATACAGTCAAAAACAGAGCGGTTTGTGCCAGATCAAAATATTATTATTATTATTATTATTATATATATATATATATATATATATATATATATATATATATATATATATATATATATATATATATATATATATATATATATATATATATATATATATATATATATATATATATATATATATATATATATATATATATATATATATATATATATATATATATATATATATATATATATATATATATATATATATATATATATATATATATATATATATATATATATATATATATATATATATATATATATATATATATATATATATATATATATATATATATATATATATATATATATATAT
The DNA here is from genome assembly GCA_009176605.1 of Armadillidium nasatum. Lineage (NCBI taxonomy): Eukaryota > Metazoa > Arthropoda > Malacostraca > Isopoda > Armadillidiidae > Armadillidium > Armadillidium nasatum. Next base: position 66,033 of record SEYY01004806.1, read on the forward strand.
ATATATATATATATATATATATATGTGTGATTTAAATGTTCATCACAGCCAATGGCTTTCATCTAACTCTCATGAATCAGCCGATCAACTCCCCTAAAACGTTTTTTCCAGAATAACCTTGAACAGTTGGTGCATCTCCCTACCAGTATCCCTGACCGTCTTTTTGATGAATCAAACACAATTAATCTTTTCCTTACTTCTTACCCTTCTACTTATACTGTTAAACTCTTTCGTACCTTCTTGTCTCCGTATCTATCCTGTTCTATCTCTTCAAGTCTTCCGAAAAAATGGTCCCCACCATCGGCGAGGAGCCTTCGGTGTCTTTTCGGTGCTGCTAACTGGCCTGACTTGCGGTTGTACATCTCTGATTTTCCATAGAATGATTACTGCTTTGCTTTCTTGGGAGTGCTCCCTCGGAGTGTACTGAGCGTAACCGAGATGATTCTCTCTGGGATGGAGGTGTACATTCCCTATTATTTTCCTTATACTAAATCTAACAAACATTGGTTTAATTGTACTTGTGCTCGCACTATCCGTCGTATGGATGCCGCCTTCATAGATTAGCGTCGTCTTCAAACTCCTAAAACTCATGCGATTTCTATTTCATCCCGAAATCGAAAGCTTCCTTCAAGGCCCTTCAACAGGTATTCACCATGTTCTTCCCTCTCGTACTTTTAAGATTTTATTAATTAATTAAAATGCTATATCGCAACACTAAATAAGTATGAAGAAAATAGAACATTAAGGTAAACCTCATCTGTGGTCGAAACACCGCCTGTTGCGACTGAAAATGACAAAGACTCGGTGTTAATAATATATATATATATATATATATATATATATATATATATATATATATATATATATATATATATATATATATATATATATATATATATATATATATATATATCGTTTTAATATTAAAAACTATTTTTAGCACCGCAAGACATTATGCTGCTTCAGCATATTTTAACATCTGGTTTATTATTTTGAAAAATTGGTTCCTGAGTTTCATTTCATTTCTTCAAGTGAAATGTGTTAAAACAGTTGTGATAGTTGCGGTTAATATATATATATATTAAAATATTAAACATTTAATTAAATTTAGGATACTTTCTGATACACTAATAAAGAATGTATAAAAAGGGGAGAATTAGCATAAAAAGGCGTCAAGCGTTTTTAAAAGAACAGATGTCGGAGAAAAGATTATTGGATACATTTAAGGCACCTATTTCGGGCCCTTACGATGGCACTACATTCGAGGGAAAAGTTCAGAATGTTTTGCTAGCGTTAAAAATAAAGAACACTAAAAAAAATCGTGACGTCTTACGCCACAAACTGAAGAAGAATAATCCTAGTGGTAAGAACTCTGAAAGTGTAATTAAAAATACAAAGGATGAATGTGTTATTAAAGAACAAGAAAATGTGATTGTTGGTATGTATTATAATAATATCATTATTACTA
>SEYY01004807.1:25000-27500 GCA_009176605.1 Armadillidium nasatum
AATGATAATAATAATAATAATAATGATAATAATAATAATAATAATAATAATAATAAAAAAATAATAATAAAAATAATATTTTTATTATTATTATTATTATTATTATTATTTTTATTTTTTATTATTATTATTATCTCTCCCAGCATGGTCAACGCAGCAGAACATTTACTTATTTTTATAAATATAAATGAAATGTTTAATTAATATAACAAACATAAAATAAAATTTCTGTTTCAGATACAGAACTAAGAAATACAAATCAATTATACATATTTGTGCATTTATATCAAAATGTGGTTCAAAAGAGGGGAGGGAGGTGTTATGGTTGTCAGTTTTTTTCTCTGTCTAGGGGTCTGTCCCCCTTCCTCTCTCTCTCCCCTTTCTCTCTCTCTCTCTCTCTCTCTCTCTCTTTCTCTCTCTCTCTCTCTCTCTCTCTCTCTCTCTCTCTCTCTCTCTCTCATTTTTATTAATTTTGAAAGAGGAACGTAGCAATTTCGAACATGCAAATGCTTGTCAATGACGATGATTTCTAAGAATAGTTTTTGAATTAACAAATGAATTTCTTTAAAATTTCGCTTCTTACATCCTTAATGACATACAATTCGCTAGTCAATACTTTATGAATGGACTGACTTATGAGAACACGCGCATATATATATATATATATATATATATATATATATATATATATATATATATATATATATATATATATATATATATATATATATATATATATATATATATATATATATATATATATATATATATATATATATATATATATAGAGAGAGAGAGAGAGAGAGGTTTGAACGGTCCTGTATTTTCCGGCCCGCACCAGTCCATACCCGTTGATCATCTTGCATAACAAGCCCATACATACATACCCTTGTAAACTCGCCCGTGATTTTTAAATTTTTTTTGCGCCTCCATACCCACCAGTGATTTAAAAAATGTTTTTTTGAAACCCATTCATGTTCTCTCTCAATTGGATTTCTTTAAGGGAAGTTTAGCAGAAGAATAACTGTTAAATTACATAGAACAAGTAATATTTTTATGACAATTGCTTCAATATACGAGTATGCAATACTCCTATTTTAAAAACCGAATACCTTTCTCAAACAGTATGTTCTGAATTAATTAAATTTATTTCATTCAACACTGAAGAATGGATTCTACTTAAACAAAAAGCATTTCATTCCAACGGTTTACTTTTGAGAAATGACATTAAAACTTTGTCCCAGAGGAGTCATCAGCACCTCGGCTGCTTAACCAACCGAAATTGAATGACTTAGTGAGTGTGAATGGTCACTCAATAGGAAAGCAGCTTTGCTCTTAACCTCCAAGTTGAAAGAAAAAAAATTCTACTTCACTTCTCGGCAAAAGTGTCGAATTTCCCCAATCGGGACTTGACTATTTGGAATACATTTTCAGAGAATAAACACTTTGCGTACTGGTTTTCTGTAACCATATCCCGTGTGTTCTCATCAAATTTTGTTGTACCCTGTATAGTCCAGCAGAATCATGATTGGTTCTCGATAGCTCTAAGACCAGTCTCAAGCGTTTTCTTACACAATGGGAATGTTTATGAAGCAGTTCCTGTTGGGAACAGTTCATTTCCGATATGATGTAAAACATTTAAAATCATATATTCCTATGTTAAATATTTATTTTCAAACTACTAAGAATTTTTTTCCCCCTAATGTGAGACCGTTTTGTATATTTAAATGCACCTACATCTTTTTTAAGACTTCAAGTATTTCTTCACAAGGAAAAAGGGCTTCCAAGATGGAATGCAGCTCTGTCATATTGAATCGTTTTCTGACAATTCTACATACTGGTAGAAAATCAGAATTTTGAATTGAATAACAACTGTATCTTACAGAGAAAAACTAACCTGCAACTTTGAAATCCTAGCATCTATCTTACTGATCTATGGTCTACTACCCTTAGGTACTTCGGGGAGTCTTTTGTGGCGGCGCTTGACATATCCAAGGCTTTTGACCGAGTATGACATGTGTCGCTGCTCTCCAAGTTCCCTTCCTTTGGGTTTCCTCCTTCTTTTTGCTTGTTCTTTTTTAGTTTTCTCTCAGATCGTTCCATATCGGAACTTGTAGATGGAGCGACCTCTTCCTCTTTTTCTGTGAACTGAGGTGTTCCTCACGGTTCTATTTTTCTCTCCAACTTTATTCTTACTTTTCATAAACGATCTTCTCAACTGCACTTCTAACTCTGTTCACTCTTATGCTGATGACTCAACTCTTCATTTTTATACTCATTTCAAATCTGCTTCCTCTTTTGCTTCTAGAGCTGTTTCTCGTCCTCAACTTTCCGATTCTATTCTTGTCGATCTGGATGAGATTTACCGGTAGGGTCATAGTAACCTTGTAAAATTCAACTCTTTACAAATCAATTTCTTCATATCTCCCTCTCAAAAACGCCTCCAAACTTTCTTATCTTCTTCGATGGCTCTCCCGTCTCATCCTGTAAATAACATTA
>SEYY01004807.1:32500-37500 GCA_009176605.1 Armadillidium nasatum
AACTCCAAAATAGAACACATTCTTTCTTCTTCTCCTTTCTCGAAATCATCATATTAGGTGATTTCAATGTTCACCACCGCCAATGGCTTTCATCTAGTTCTCACGATCCAGCTGGTGAACTCGCCTTCCAATTTTCTATCCAGAACAACCTTGAGCAGTTGGTGCATCTCCCTACCCGTATCCCTGATCGCCTTGGTGATGAACCCAACATACTTGATCTTTTTCCTAACTTCTTATCCTTCTCCTTACACTGTTAAACTCTTTCCTCCTCTGGGTTCATCGATCACCTTCTTATCTCTGTATCTTGTCCTGTCTCTTCAAGTCTTCCGCAAGAACGGCCCCCGCCTTCGGCGAGGAGACGTTTCTGGCATTTCGGTGCCACTAACTGGTCTGACTTGCGGTTGTACTTCTCTGATTTTCCATGGAATGATTACTGTTTCCGTGGGAGGGGTCCCTCTGAGTGTGCTGAGCGCATAACCGAGGTGATCCTCTCTGGCATGGAGGCGTACATTCCATATTCTTTCCCTTCTACTAAACCTAACAAACCTTGGTTTAACTCTGCTTGTTCTCGTGCTATCCGCCACAGGGACGCTGCCTTCAGGGATTACCGTCGTCTTCAAACTCCAGAAACTCATGCATCTTATATTTCATCCCGGAATCGTGCAAAATCTATTCTCCGTAATACTAAAAACTCCTTTCTCCGCTCAAAATGCAACAATCTTTCTGGCTCTACATCCTCACGCCCTTTCTGGCATTTTGCAAAAAATGTCAACTCTAACTTTGCTTCTTCCTCTTTCCCTCCTTTAGTATCTTCTGACGGTACAACTGCCGTTTTGCCTTCTAAAGCTGAACTCTTTGCTCAAACTTTTGCCTCCAATTCAACCTTAGACGATTCCGGAGCTGTTCCTTCTCCTCCAACCCCCTCCAACTCATTTATGCCTAAAATTATAATTTCTTCTAAAGACGTTATTTCTGCTCTCTCTGAGCTTAACACTAAGAAGGCGTACGGTCCTGACGGTATCCCTCCTGTGGTTCTCAAAACTTGTGCTTCCGAGCTTGCACCCTGCCTTGGTAAACTTTTTCGCCTATGTCTTTCTACTTCAACCTTCCCTTCTTGCTGGAAACGTGCTCTCATTCAGCCTGTGCCGAAGAAGGGGGACCCCTCTCAGCCCTCTAACTATCGTCCAATTTCTTTAACCTCCGTTCTTTCTAAAGTTTTCGAGTCTATCCTTAACAGGAAGATTTGGAAACATCTCAATTCTTCTAATCTTATCTCTGATCGCCAGTATGGCTTTTCGTAAGAAACGCTCTACTGGTGATCTCCTTTCCCTTCTCTCTGACTCTTGTCCTCCGCTATTCGGCATTTCGGTGAATCTTTTGCTGTTGCGCTAGACATATCGAAAGCTTTCGATAGAGTCTGGCACAAAGCTTTGATTTCCAAACTTCCCTCTTTCGGAATCTATCCTTCTCTCTGTGACCTTCTCTCTGATTTCCTTTCCGGTCGTTCTATAGCAGCTGTTGTAGACGGCCATCGCTCTTCCTTTAAATCTATTAACAGTGGTGTTCCTCAAGGATCTGTCCTATCCCCAACACTTTTTCTACTATTCATTAATGATCTTCTCTCTGTTACTTCATCTCCTATCCACTCCTATGCTGATGACTCCACCCTTCATTACTCTTTTCAATTTGAAAGGCGCCCCTCTCAACAACAGTTACTAGACAAAAGGAGGGTTGCCTTGGAGCAGCTGACCTCTGATCTATCTCGTATTTCTAATTGGGGCAGAGAGAACATGGTTGTTTTCAATGCCTCCAAAACTCAATTCCTCCATCTTCTCCACTCGACACAATCTTCCACACAACTATGATATCTTCTTCGAAACACTCAACTCAGACCTTCATCTGTTCTTAATATTCTCGGTGTTTCCTTTTCTCGTGATCTTCTTGGAAAGATCACATTACCTCTCTTTCTAAACAAGCTTCTAAGAGGTTGGGTGTTCTGAGGCGCCTTCAGTATTTCTTTACTCCACCCCAGTTGCTTGCTCTGTATAGGGGTGTTGTTCGTCCCTGTATGGAGTATGCTTCCCATATCTGGGGTGGTTCCACACATACAGCTCTCCTAGAGAAGGGGGAGTCTAGGGCATTTCGTCTCATCAACTCTCCTGCTCTTACTAACTCTCTTCAATCTCTTTCTGCCCGTCGAATTGTTGCGTCACTCTCTCTTTACTATCTCTATTACAATGGACACTGCTCTTCTGAACTCTCTCGTCGCATACCTCCTCCTCTGAGAAGGGCTCGTGCGACTCGACTTTCCACACAGTCTCATCCTTTCTCTGTCCAACTCTCTGACCCCAGGCTTAACCGCTATGCTCTGTCCTACATGTACTCTACTGGTAAAGTCTGGAACACACTCCCTTCTTCTATTTTTCCAACTTCCTATGATTTACACACCTTCAAACGCCGTGTATTCGGACCTGTCGGCCTTTAACTTGACCATATTTCTGAGTTTTTACCCCCATTACTGGTGGAAATTTTAATAGGCCTCTGGCCTTTGCCCACCAGAGGAGATATAAAAAAAAAAAAAAAAAAAAAAAAAAAAATATAGGCTTAGGTTAAGAAGCTTTCTGAGCTTCGATATTTTTTATATCGATATTTTGAAATATCGATTTTAATCGGTATCTCATTGCAACTTTCTTGTATAGGTTAGGCCTGTATTTTACGACAACTTCGGTAGTTCAGGTTATGATAAGTCAAACTAAGTACGCTAGAAAACTAAATAATGATAATTATAAACAAATAATTAGAATAATATTTGAATTGGCATATCGATGTTTCGATTTATCGATATTTTCGAATATCGATATTTTCCAAATATCGAAGCTCAGAAAGCTTCTTAACCTTTACCATATAATATATATATATATATATATATATATATATATATATATATATATATATATATATATATATATATATATATATATATATATATATATATCAACAAGCAAAACTCGCTAATATGTTGTTATCCTATTTTTGTCACGTTTTCCTATTAATATTTTGGTGGCTTGTAACTTGTATTGTGACTTCTGTCACAATTTATTATAATAATTAATACACTTAACATAGTAACCAGTAAATATCACACAATTCCCACCTGAATACTTAATTTCAGGGGAATTTTAAGGCACTTTTTTTCGCTACAGTTCGCACCTCACGATATGTGTGTGTGTGTGTGTGTGTGTGTGTGTGTGTGTGTGTGTGTGTGTGAGAAAGAGAGAGAGAGAGAATTTTAAATTATTCAATATTTTGAGGAAAAAAATAAGTGTTTATCTAAATTATGCCAAAAAAAAAAAATAATAATAATAATATTCATCAAAGCACGTGAAAATAAGTGTTTCACACTAGTATGATTAATAAAACATGATAAATATTATTTTTTTTTTCTTTAAATAGTTTTCCTAAATATAGGTTTAAGATTTTTTTTTTTATAACTATCGTAAGAAGAACGTTTTAGTGAACCAAGAAGTCAAAGTGTTTCAGAATAAGTGGATAAAAATACCGATTTCATTTTCACTAAGCAGTGAAGAATCAGATCAAACACGGTTAAAGAATTAAGTATATATATATATCGGAATCAAAGGGTAGGAATCAAGTCTTATAGGAATAGGAATCATGCCATCTAGGAATAGGAATAAAATCTTATAGGAACAGGAATCAAATCATATAGGAATAGGAATCAAGTCTTATAGGATCAAGTCATATAAGAATAGGAATCAAGTCTTATAGGAATAGGAATCAATTCATATAGGAACAGAAATAAAATCAAATAGGAATTGGAATCAAGTCATATAGGAATCAAATCGTATAGGAATAGGAAGCAAATCAAATAGGAGTAGGAATCAAATCATATAGGAATAGGAATCAATTCATATAGGAACATGAATCAAATCGTATGGGAATAGAAATCAAGTCATATAGAAATAGGAATCAAATCAAATAGAAATAGGAATCAAGTCATATAGTAATAGGAATCAAATCATTTAGGAATTGGAAGCAATTCATATTGAAATAGGAATCAAATCAAATAGGAATAGGAATCAAGTCATATAGGAACAGAAATAAAATCATATAGGAATTGGAATCAAGTCATATAGGAATAGGAATCAAGTCGTATAGGAACATGAATCAAATCATACAGAAATAGTAATCAAATCAAATAGGAATAGGAAGCAAGTCAAATAGGAATAGGAATCGAATCATATAGGAATAGAAATCAAGTCATAGAAATAGAAATCAGGTCATATTAAATTTAATTTTTATGTCCAGTTTAGTTTTATAATAATGTCTATGGACCGACCGAGGCCCCTGCCCCAGCCCCGGCCAAAAATCAGGGAAAACCGGGGTTTGCCTGCCGTGATTATAATGGCAAATTATACTTATTAATGGTGGATTAAATCAAACAAAATATAAGAAAATTAAGATTTTTTTTTTCTTGTTTTTTCAATATTTTCTTTTCCTTTTCTGTTTTTTTTGAGCAGCTCCTTTTCTGCTAGTGAATTTTCATGTTTGTGTTTTGATTTTATGTACTCCTATAAAGACTCGGTTGAAATTTTTTTACTTTGGACACCCAAAGGTCCTCTTCTGATTTCCTAATTGAAGATGTTACATTTAGCTATTTCGAGCCTATCCTGAAACATTGTAAAGTACTCCCATACTGCTGAAACTGATCTTTTAGCCATATTGACTGAAAGTGTAAACAAAATAATAATTTTGAAAAAATGTAGCTAAATGATACAAGTTTGATACACAGCAATACAATATCAATGAAATGTTTAAATACAGGTTATATCGATAATTTTATATCTTATATTTTTTCAAACTTTAACTTAGGGTCTTATAAGTAAACCTGTTGAACCACTATTGAGAATCAGGAAAAAAAAATTTCAAATTTTATATTACTTTTTATAAACTTTTATTATACAAAATCTGAAATTTTCTGA
>SEYY01004808.1:5000-10000 GCA_009176605.1 Armadillidium nasatum
TATATATATATATATATATATATATATATATATATATATATATATATATATATATATATATATATATATATATATATATATATATATATATATATATATATATATATATATATATATATATATATATATATATATATATATATATATATATATATATATATATATATATATATATATATATATATATATATATATATATATATATATATAATATATATATATATATATATATATATATATATATATATATATATATATATATATATATATATATATATATATATATATATATATATATATATATATATATATATATATATATATATATATATATATATATATATATATATATATATATATATATATATATATATATATATATATATATATATATATATATATATATATATATATATATATATATATATATATATATATATATATATATATATATTATGTATTACCTCCTGTTTGGTCAAAGTTTTGGTCGATGCAGGCTGACATGTCCAGATACTCGGCATTTGAATGTATGCAAGTCAAAAGAAGTTGGAAAAACAGACAAAAGGAATACGTTCCAGATTTTAACAGTAGAGTATTTGTAAGACTGGGAATTGCGATTAAGTCTGGGGTGAGAAAATTAGACAGAGAAAGGATGAGACTGTGTATATAGGTATATCGCATGAGTTCCTCTCAAAGGAGAAGATATGTGACGAGAGAGTTCAGAAGAGCAGTGTCCGTATATTAACGATAGTTAAGAGAGAGTGATGCAACAATAAGACGAGCAGAAATAGATTGGAAGGAGCAAGAGGAAGAGATTTGATGAAATGTAAAGCCCTAGTCTCCACATTCTGAAGGAACCACCTCAGATGTGAGAATCCTACTCCATACAGGGAGTGAACAACATCCCTATAGAGAGTAAATATCTAGGGTGTGTTAAGTAAGTACTGAAGCCGCCTCATAACTCCAGACCTCTTAGAAGCTTGTTTAGAAAGAGAGGTAATGTGTCTTTCCAGGAAACATCACTGGAAAAAGATACCCCAAGACTATTAAGAACAGAAAAAGGTTTGTTTTGTGTATTTTCGAAGAAGATATCATAGTTGTGTGGAAGATTGTGTCGAGTGGAAAGATGGAGGATATGAGTTTTTAGGACATTGAAAACTACCATTTTTTATCTGCCTTAATTTGAAATACGTGAAAGAAAGAGCTTAGAGGTTAACTGCTGTTGGAAGGGGCGTTTTTAAATTGGAAGGAGTAATAAAGGGTGGAGTCACCGGCATATGAATGGATAGGAAGCGAAGTAACAGAGAGAATGTCATTAATGAAAAGTATAAAAAGTATTCAGGATAAGACAAAACCCTGAGAAGCACCACTATTAATAGATTCAAATGATGAACGATGACAGTCTACAATAGCAGCTATAGAACGACCGTAAAGGAAATCAGAGAGAAGTATAGACATCGAAAGTGGAAAGCTTGAAATCAAACCCTTGTTCTAGAATCTATCGAAAGTTTTTGCAATGTCCAGCGTGATAGAAAAAGATTCACTGAAATGCCGAAGAGCGGAGAACCAAGAGTCAGAGAGAAGGGAAAGATCACCATTAGAGCGTTTTTTTTACGAAAGTCATACTTTTGATCAGAGATAAGATCAAAATCTTTCTTTTAAGGATAGATTCGAAAATTTTAGAAAGAACGGAGATCATAGAAATGGGACTGTAGTTGGTTGAGGGTTATATATATATATATATATATATATATATATATATATATATATATATATATATATATATATATATATATATATATATATATATATATATATATATATATATATATATATATATATATATATATATATATATATATATATATATATATATATATATATATATATATATATATATATATATATATATATATATATATATATATATATATATATATATATATATATATATATATATATATATATATATATATATATATATATATATATATATATATATATATATATATATATATATATATATATATATATATATATATATATATATATATATATATATATATATATATATATATATATATATATATATATATATATATATATATATATATATATATATATATAATTTATTATATAAGGCCCTAGGCAACATAATGCTACTAGTGTAAATGTGAACACACCTCTAAGTTGTTAATCAGACTCATGTTAGGTCATTGAAACTGGTAAAAAAATTTCACTATTGATGATAAATGAACTTTCAAGGAGTTATTTTTTCAGTACGGCATTGATAAAAACAATGATTTAGGGTAAAAGAGCAAGAGAACACCAATTCTGTCAAAATGTCAGGGACCTGACCCGATCTTCAACATCATTACTCTTCTGCTCCAGAAGAAGTTAAAGGGTCTGAAAGTTCTAATAAGGTTCTTTGAAAATAAAATAATTAACGTTCGGTTTCAAAATATACCCTGTTTCAGAAGTCAACAAGACTTTTCTTTTGCCATTATATGCGAATGGACCATCACCCACTAAGAACATATGAATAATTGCTTGATTTGCATGTTATGCTTCGTTTTTCTAAAGAGTTAAGTCACGAATTTTGTATTCAAAAATCAAGATAGCTGTATACTCTTGCCTACAGAGGTTAATTCATATTTTTAAATTGCATACCTTTTTGGCAAATTAAGCTAAATTTCATGCAATAAAATTTTGTTACAAATTTTCTTAAAATTCAAATTTTAAATGTTAATTTCATTATCTATTTATTTATTATCATTTTTCTATTAAAAGTACTTTCGCAGATTTAAATTACACATTGTTTTACATTTCCCTATTACTACTGAAAATGGCAGAATTTCATTTTTACCTTTATTTATTTACTTATTTATTTTTTTAATTTTTTTTAAGGCTTTACCATATCTGAACAATAAAAAATGTAAAAGCGAGGGCCTGATAATTTTAATTATTTTGTTATATAGTATTTTCTGCATCCAAAATATATAAGGTAAGCTTCAAATGATATTGACAATAACAAAAGATAGAGGAGCGAACAAACAAACAAAGGATATTCGAATGATGAGAATAAGCAGACCGTGCAGCCTAAACTCAACCATATTAGAGAGAAATATGTGAACAGTATTCCATACAAGGGATGATAAGATTCTTATATTTTTTTATGTCTCCTCTGGTCGACAAAGACCGGAGGCCTAATAATATCCACTAGAGTTGGGAAACATTCGGAATTTGGTCACTAATGGCCGACGTGACCTGATACACGGCGCTAAAAAGTGTACAAGTCAAAGGATGTTGGGGAAACAGATAAAGGGAGTGTGTTCCAGATTTACCAGAAGAGTACATGTAAGATTGTGCATAGCGGTTAAGTCTGGGGACAGAGAAAGGGTGAGACTGTGTAGAAAGTCGTATCGCACGAGCCCTTCTCAATAGAGGAGATATGCGACATGAGAGTTCAGAAGACCAATGTCCGTTGTAATAGCGATAGTATTTAGTGACTGATGCAACAATTCGACGGGCAGAAAGAGATTGGAGAGAGCTTGTATGAGCAAAAGAGTTATAAGACGAAAAGCAATAGACTCCACTTCTCCGAGAAGAGCTGAATGTGTGGAACCACACCAGATGTGCAAGGCGTACTCCATATAGGGGCGAACAATACCCCTATACAAACCAAGCAACAGGGAGTGGCGTAAAAAAATTAGGAAGGCGCCTCAGAACACTCAACCTCTTGGAAGCTTGTTTAGAGAAAGATAATGTGATCTTTCCAAGAAAGATCACGAAAAAAAGAAACACCGAGAATATTGAGGATAGATGAAGGTTTGTGTTGAGTGTTTTCGAAGAAGATATCATATTTGTGTGGAATATTGTGTCGAGTAGAAAGATGGAGGAATTGAGTTTTTGAGGCATTGAAAACGGCCATGTTTTCTCTGCCCCAATTTAAAATACGAGAAAGATCAGAGGTCATTTCTCCAAGGCCATCCTTCTTGAATCTATCAACTGCTGTTGGGAGGGACATCTTTCAAATTGAAAGGAGTAATGAAGGGTGGAGTCATCGGCATAAGAGCATATAGGAGACGAAGTAAAAGAGAGAAGGTCATTCATGAAAATTAGAAAAAAAGAGTTGGGGATAGCTCAGATCCTTGAGGAACACTACTATTTATAGATTTATAGGAAGAACAGTGGCCGTCTACAACAGCTGCTATAGAACGACCGGAAAGGAAATATAGAGAAGATCATAGAGAGAAGGATAGTTTACGAAAGAATGAAGTTTGGAAATCAAAGCTTTGTGCCAGACTCTATCAAAAGCTTTCGATATGTTTAACGCCACAGAGAAAGATTCACCGAAACCCCGAAGAGCGGAGGACCAAGAGTTAGAAAGTAGGGAAAGTAGATCACCAGTAGAACGTTCTTTACGAAAGCCATACTGGCGATCAGAGATAAGATTAGAAGAATTAAGTTGTTCCCAAATTTTCCTGTTGAGGATAGATTCGAAAACTTTAGAAAGAATGAAAGCTAAAGAAATAGGACGATAGTTAGAGGGTTGAGAGGGGTCCCCCATCTTCGGCACAGGCTAAATGAGCGCACGTTTCCAGCAAGAAGGGAAGGTCGAATTAGAAAGGCAAAGACGAAATAGTTTACCAAGGCGGGGTGCAAGCTCGGAAGCACAAGATTTGAGAACCGCAGGAGGGAATACAATCAGGACCATACACCTTCTAAGTGTTAAGCTCAGAGAGAGCAAGAATGACATCTTTAGAAGAAACTACAATGTTAGGCATAAATGAGTTAGAAGGGGTTGAAGGAGGAGGAATAGCACCGAAATCGTCAAAGGTAGAGTTAGAGGCAAAAGTTTGAGGGAAGAGTCCAGTTTTAGTAGAAGTTAAAATGGCAGTTGTTTTATCGGAAGAAACTAGAGGAGAGAAAGAGGAAGAAGCAAAGTTAGAGTTGACATTTTTTGAAAAATGCAAAAAAAGGTGAGAGGAAGAGGAACC
>SEYY01004808.1:17500-25000 GCA_009176605.1 Armadillidium nasatum
CCGTTTCTTTATCTAGCACCTGCCTGCTATCTCTTTTCTTGATATAGCCTCTCAAAATTTCAAAATTTGAGAGGCTATAATCTCAAAAAACAACAAATTTTTTTTATTTTATTTTTTTTTTTTAAAGATAAATTTTCGCAAATTTTCAAAAAAAGTCGGACATTCAAGGGCATATTACTTTTTTTCCTAAAGCAGATATCAAAAATCTGTTGCTATCTTTTCTAGCTATTGGAACTGTAAATATACAGTTCAATTTTCAGGTCATTTGAACCAGTGGATTTTTCTCTCTATTCACTTTTTTCAAGGGTAGATTTTCTGGGAAACAGACAAACCAATAAAGATACAGAAAAAATTTTAAAAATCTACTATTTCTTAGATTGTTAAATTACGTGGACACTGCAAATTTCATAAAAATTAATCAAAAATTTAAAAAAAAAATTTAAGATTGGACCCTTCCCTTATCTTCATAATGCGTATGTTATCTCTTCAACTAAGCCTGCATAACATGGTCTCCAGAAATATCTTTATCTAATTATGATGAACTAGATAAGTCCAACACAAGTAGTTAAACGCAACCGCCAGCGGTCTCCACACAATACCAGCTACTCACCTCTGATAGGAGACAATCTTCATGTGCTTGTTACTCCAATTCTACAGAACACAGACTCCCAACACCCATTGCATCTTTCCCTGCACAATATACCTGTCTCTAGAAAAAAAACTACATTACTGCCATATTTTTTACTCACTGTCATCCCTTCACTTTCTTAATAAAATGCGTACATACACAAATAACTTAACTTCCCTTAAATTCACCATCATCCAGTGGTCGAACTGACAATGGGCCGACAGCCTAGACAAATCTCTGAAATTATTGCTCTCTCAAACGATGCAAACCTATATTTATATTTAACAAAAGTGACAAATCTCATATATTTTATTACTGCACAGGAACTATTTTGAACAAGAAAGGCAAGATAATTAATTAATTAGACAACTTACAAGTTTAACTTTATTGAGATAATATTAATATAACCTATTAAAAAAGTACCAAAATCTAAATCAATTTTATAATAATAATACTGAGAATAACAATTATAATTCCAATCAAATAAAATAAAGAGGATACTAAAAATTCAAAATACCAAAATATAGTAAGTGAAAATTAACATTAAGTAGGTGTCACTAAAAACATTAATTGTTAATAAAAAATAATTTCCAATTACTTGTATTACAGTAAAAAAAGAAAATACATAAAAACAAAATGAAAAATAAAATGAATTTCACTATATATATATATATATATATATATATATATATATATATATATATATATATATATATATATATATATATATATATATATATATATATATATATATATATATATATATATATATATATATATATATATATATATATATGTTACATTTGAGGTATACAGTATTTACAAATGTTTTAGTTTTTTTAGCTTAATAAATTTCATCAATCATAAGTACAACTATTTTATCAAATTCTTTTAATTTTGAAATTACACTGGAAAAGTTCATTAACAATTGATTACTTAAGCCTGGTCCTATAGATACTCTGTTAAGATATCGCTTCAGTGTGTCAACACTAGGTACTTTAAGAACTTTTCTAAGATACCTGTATGCTCTTGGACTTTTCAGATATATAGATAAGCTTATGCTCTTGCACGATTCACTATAATGTTGTTTTTTAAGAATGTTTGATTTAAACACTTCCAAAGAAAGAAGGGGTAACTTCTTAGTGCAGTATTTAATAACATCATCTTTTGTCATTTCTCTTTTCCCTTCCTTTTTCATAGTAGCTAACTTTAATTTTAGAAAAGCAGATTTCTTTTTCAAGTACCGAATGTGAGCCTTTTTTCTGTGAAGATCTTTTCGTAGACGCTGTTTTCTTGGAGTATTGCTGGTATTGACATAGCACTGAGTTGCGACATATTTTTTTCAAAATACCACATTAGGTACTTGCATTTTTCAAAATTGGTGTTTTGGAGCATTGCGTTGACTTGTCACTGACTTGATTCCGTGTAGAAATCGATGAAGTGCCTGATAAAAAAAATTATATATATATATATATATATATATATATATATATATATATATATATATATATATATATATATATATATATATATATATATATATATATATATATATATATATATATATATATATATATATACATATATATCATTGCCATTTCCTTTTTTTTTGGGGGGGAGAAATTTTGTAAATGAACATGAAGAAAGATTCAATTAATATATTTTTGAGAATCGAAGAAAAAGATTCATTAAAATCACACCTAAATATTTTTCTTTAATAGTATTAGATTCTTAATTGAGTTACACTAATATTGTTTAACAGCATGGAATCTATATAAATTACACAAAGTAACATCAGTTATTACAGTTCTGAGAAAAATAGATTTGAAATGTAGAAATAATAATAATAATAAAAAAAGAATTTAAAAAATGTTCTATATAAAATTTTAATATAATAAAATAACCTATGCCAGTATATATATATATATATATATATATATATATATATATATATATATATATATATATATATATATATATATATATATATATATATATATATATATATATATATATATATACTTACTTTGATTATAATATAAAATATCACTGGAACGTTCTTTTTGATCTTCAAGTTCTTCATGGCTCTCCATTTTTTTTTTTTTTTTTTTTTTTTTTTTTTTTGCTACAATGATTGTACAAGCAATTTGAACAAATAAAATTATTTTTGGTCAAATTAAATTTTTCTTCAATAATGGGGTTATCGGTACTAATAAACTTAAAATTGTTTTTTTGTGCCGCTTTAATGGGACACAGCATTTCTTTTTGTAATTCTTAAACATAGTAAGAGTCTGGAGAAAAAGAAAAAGAATATATATGGCAGCTGAGCCAGAACTTTAAATCTAAATATAGTTTAGTGATATATGATATATATATATATATATATATATATATATATATATATATATATATATATATATATATATATATATATATATATATATATATATATATATATATATATATATATATATATATATATATATATATAGTATATACTGTTTAAGTGTAGCAGGGCACAGCAAACTGAAATTTCCTTTATATGAAGAAATATTCAATGTTCACAGGAAATAATTTCTAAATTTTGAAAGTTTAAAATTTAGGTGATAAACATTTAAATAGCAATATTCAAAATTAAATTTTTTTTTATTTTATTGCACAGGAAAGTCACATTCTTATATATGAATACCAAAGTCAGTATCAATATTGATTTTGATATTGGTAAATGTCAATATGAACGTAAATTCATCGCTACTCACAGTTCATTTGCTATGGAGTACTTAGCCTCCTATACTCCTCTTCTGATTTATAAATGGTGGTGAATTTACTCTTTTGACATATATCATATATAATTTTTTATAAGTAATGATAACTATATATATACTGTACATGCTCTGAAATAGTGGCGGCAACTTTACTCTTTCTGTGGATACCACTTTACTCTTTCTGCTGATTTCGATATATATAGATAAATTAGGGATGGAGTGAAGTATCGGTATCGGCAAAATTTTTGGACAAGAATAAAGTATGGGTATCGGTAGTAGTATCAGCAGTATCGGCATATTTTTTGGTATCGGTATCGGTGTTGGTAAAAATTTTGGTATCACTCCATCCCTAATAGATATCTATCAATATTGATATAAACATTAGTACTTATGTAAACAGAAACAAAAAAAAATATATATATAAATAAATACTATTGCAATTTTTTTAATAATGAAAACTGGTATTTAAATATTTTGTCATTGACTTTTATTATTCTTTACATGAATTGGAATATTAAACACTTCTTTAATAATAATACATCTAAAAGTTTTCAGTTAAAAGTTGAGCATATGTGACTAGATATATATAGTAAGTTTGGAAAAATAAAGTATTCTCAACTTAACAATTTTAAAATCATTCAATTTGTTAATTTATTAGAAATATTTTTTCCTGTTCCAGATTGTTATAAAAATTATAATCCCTTATAATTATAAGATTGTTATAAATATATATATATATATATATATATATAGTATATATATATATATATATATATATATATATATATATATATATATATAATATATATGTGAAGATGAGAAATTACAGCAAATAATCTTAAAAATACATCATAAGCTTAAATTAAATTATTTCTATTTACTAACTAATTTATTACATAAATGCTGATATCATTCAATTTGGAATAGTTTACAGCAAGAAGTTGTTGAGTGTAATAAACTTGCAACATTTAAAATTGACTAGATAGGTAAAGGGATGGTCTGGTCATCATAAAGCATAATTGGTGGGATGATAGTTATTAAATTTAAACAGATGTGATAAATATGAATTACTGACATACAATGGGTATGGCTATTTGCAATTGCATGCTTAGGTCATTGTCACTCCCTCCTTGAATATGGCTTTGCCCATAAGTGGTGGTGATGTGTGAAAAAAAAAATCATTGTGCAAGTTGGTTAATATAATATGCATGCTGCATGTTTGACAGAATATGTTCCTCTGTCATGCATGCAATCCAGTAATAAAACTTTTAAAAATTTTATAAACAAAATCTTGATAAATTGCCATCAATAACAGTCATTTCAATGCCAAATATTTCTCTGTTACTCCCTGTAAAATGTTGTAACATACACAATATTTTTGTCCTTCTTCCAGTAATTTGGGATAGATTATATAGAACAAATTGACAGGACTATATGAAACCCACAAGTGCACATAAAACTATGGAATTTCATTCATTTTAAGAAATATTTACTGAAATTTTCTAAATAAATAAAAGTTTGCAATTGCTTAGTTCATGGTAGATAATGAATTTTTTTTAAAACTATAACATCTATGAACACAAATTGAATGCAGATCAATTAAGCAGGTCCTAATGAGAGACAAAAACCAACTAGACAAATTCATGGCATACATATGTATATTTATGGAGGGCTTTGTTCCCCATACCTCGACCTGTGAATGGTAGGGAAATACAAAAATATTCTTCATCAATATTGTTGGTAATATTTTGTTTTATTTTTTTACGGTAATAATTTGATCCAGCATAATCTCTGTATTTTCAGTATATTGGAAATAGTCAAAATATGAGATGCATTCTAAACATGTCTGTCAAGTTAGCAAAAGACTTTAGCTAAAGATTCTTTTTTAAGGACAAACTTCAGAGGACCAATAGGATGGACAACCTCAGTGTAAAAATAAATAAGAATTATTAAAATATAATTTTAAAAATATAATACATTTAACGAATATATTGCAAATATATATATTGTAAGTAAGTGAAAAATAATCTATAGTTAAAGAATATAAAATGCAAACAAGTTAAAAAAAATAAATTTATAAATATTAACTAAATTATAAATTAATAAAATTTAATTAAATTAATTAGTTTAATTAATAATTATAAAGTATTAATTAAATTAAAATTTAATGAAATTAATAAAATATAATTAAATTAATTAAATAAATAATGTCAACAACTTTTTTTTTAAGGTCAAAGGGCCGACAACTTTTTATTTGTAACTCTTCCAAATCGTCGACACTATAAATCGATATCTATTAATCAAGATATATATCATCATCACTCATGGGTCGGGGGGTATGGGGGCAGAGCCCCCATACATAAATGTTCGTGTGCCATGCATATACTAAAATAATATATTAAAAATTTAAAAAATATATTCATAATTATTATAATAATAAAAATAAAAAAATAACTTACATATCGATATAAAAAAAAAAAATATGTTGGTCAAACAGTCGAAACATTTTTTTCCACATGTGTCCAAAATGTCGACACCTTGAAATTGAAAAGAAAAGTGATCATCAGATTTTTTTCAAAAGTAGATGATTTTGACCTGTTGATGATTTTGAGTATAGCACCGTATTCATTAAATTTATTATATTTTTAAACTTATATTTTACTATTTCTTATTTATTTATTTATTTTTACACTGTGGTTGTCTGTCCTATTTGTCACCTGAAGTTTGTCCTTAAAAAAAAAATCTTTAGCTATAATCTTTTGCTAACTTGACAGACATATTCTAAACACACTTTTACTTTACAAAAAATTCATTTAAAAACATTAAAAATATTTAATAAAAATAATGCTGCGAATACGAAATAGACTGTCTTTTGACTGTTCTTTATTTTATTATTCAAATCTGTATTTAACAATATTCTGACATTTCTGTTTTCTATATTTGAAATAAAAATGGAAAATAGATTGATAACTAAAGTTAAACTAGTTTGTTAGATCTTAAAATGTTTTTAAATATAACAAATTAGTTACACTTAACCTAACCTTGACTTGAATCATAAAAAATATGTCTATGGCCAGCAAAGAGGCCTAACCTAGCAAATGTTGGCTCTTTCAGCATATAAAAAAAATTATAATAGCTTAAACATCAATGTAATGCTATATATATATATATATATATATATATATATATATATATATATATATATATATATATATATATATATATATATATATATATATATATATATATATATATATATGTTGTTTTTTATTATGTTTTTATATTACTTGCATTTTTGCATATTTTGTCTATCATTTTCAATATAGTGAAAACACAGAGAGATTGTTTAGGATCAAATAATTACCGTATTTATTTTTTGGAGGTCTACAGGCTTTATTAGGGCTTTTTTTAATTGATATGTGTTTAAATTGAATTCATAGCCATTATGGTTTTAAAAAATCATTTCCTACCATGAACTAAACAATTTTCAAAAACTTTGATAAAAATAGGTAAACATTGGAATACCAGTTCAAAAGTATTAATAAATTTGAGGGGTATATGTATGTATGAAGATCAATATTGATATCAATATTGACATTATTAATTATCAATATGCACAGAAAGAGTAATTCATAACCAGTCACAGGTCTAGAGCAATGAGCTAGGATTTTGAAAGTCATTGATATGCCCATGTAACCATTTACTGTCCTTATTCACTAATTGATATTTAAAATAAAAAATAGTAATCAACTTGCTATGTGGAAATGCCTCCAAATATCAAGATCTTTTTTTATGAAAAGTGCTCACTAAAACAATTCATTGTCTTAGTCTGTGCTCAAGCCTATGCAAAAACTTAAGTATATATATATATATATATATATATATATATATATATATATATATATATATATATATATATATATATATATATATATATATATATATATATATATATATATATATATATATAGTAAAATGGGGTAATTTTTAACAAGTAATTAGACTCTTAAAAACTGACATATTACAATAAAATTTTAAAGGCTATTTTGAAATTGATGGCAGCTGAAATAGTACAATTTTTAAACTGGTAATGACAAGGAACACATG
>SEYY01004808.1:27500-75005 GCA_009176605.1 Armadillidium nasatum
TATATATATATATATATATATATATATATATATATATATATATATATATATATATATATATATATACAATTTTTTAAGAAAGATGTGAACACAACAATCACGAAAGGTTATTTAGCAAAGAAGGTTTTGAATTCTTCGTTATGTTTTTCAAAGCTATTTTCCTCTTGCAAAGTTTAAAATTCCTTTTAATGTTTAATAAATAATCAAAGACTTCTTTTCTGTATTCAACCAGTCGGAAGAGAAGGCCTGGATCTTACGTCATACATTTTTGATGACGTCAAAATAAGATATTATTATAAAAAAAAATTCATTAAACTCAATTATTTTCAGTAGGTTTTCTTTTTTCAAAAGTTTTATATAAAAAAATAGCCCTTTAATTAAAAATGTTATATTCAAATATCATTAAGGTTAAGGTAAAGTAAGCCTGTAAATTAAATTAGCAAATGAAGTAGTCCGACCATTGTCTGAGGTTCTGCTAACTAAGGATGTGAATAACGAATCCATTTCGTAGTTTGCTGCCTAAGCAAATTTGTTTGAGAAATAAGTTAGTTCATTTTTTACTAGACAGATAAGATTTTATTACAAACATTAAAAAATTTTTAATTAAATATTTAAATATTCTTGTGAATAACATATATTGGTAATTGTAGCGTTCACAGTAGAAGATTTTAACGTTCGAAACCAAGTTGCTGAAACTATCAAATATACTTATTATTATTATTATTTTTATTATTATTATTATTATTATTATTATTATTATTATTATTATTATTATTATTATTATTATTATTATTATTATTATTATTATTATTATTATTATTATTATTATTATTATTATTATTATTATATTTTTTATTCTGGCTTAAGCTGGCTTTGGATGGCTTTGAGAGGCTTTCTAAGCAATCTTTTAGGTTTGACTCAAGGAACGGTGTTTTCAAAAATTTTAATCAGCTGTTCTTTGTTTTAATTTTCATTCCGTTATTCGTCATGACGGCTGGATGGTCTTGCGATTTTTCTGATAAAGAAAATGTTACAACATTTTTTTTCTTTTTTTCTTAAATTTCATTTTAATAAGGAATAAGTTAGTAATAGTTATTAGTATATGAGTACATTGCAATGTTGCAAAGAAAATAATATTATATATATATATATATATATATATATATATATATATATATATATATATATATATATATATATATATATATATATATATATATATATATATATATATATATATATATATATATATAGATGGGTCATAGCTCTGACTCGCGTTTAGGTGAGTCCCCCTCGCCTGCTGGAGCCCTCCCGCCCTCCCGCCCTCCCGCCCTCCCGCTTGCATGTATTTATAATATATAATATATATATATATATATATATATATATATATATATATATATATATATATATATATATATATATATATATATATATATATATATATATATATATATATATATATATATATATATATATATAATATATATATATATATATATATATATATATATATATATATATATATATATATATATATATATACATTTTAAAAAGTTATAATATAATAGTATAAAAGTATAAAATTTAAAAAAAATATAATATATATAATATATATATATATATATATATATATATATATATATATATATATATATATATATATATATATATATATATATATATATATATATATATATATATATATATATATATATATATATATATATATATATATATATATATATATATATATATATATATATATATATATATATATATATATATATATATATATATATATATATTAATTCTATTGAAGAGTGTATGACATAAAAGTGTCACAGTGAAAGTATAAAATTACCGTGCCTTTGAAGGCTCATGTGGATATATTATTTCTCATAATAATTATTGATTTTAAAAATACTGATATGCGATAATCATTTGTTTTTTAATATATTATAACGTATAAATTTGAATTTCTCATAAGTTTTAAACAATGCTTTGCTTTTAAACTATTTGTCATTTTGAAGGCCCATCAGAATGTCAAATATTCAAATATGCTGAAAAAAAGAAGAGAAATATCAAACTCTGAAAATGTTCCCAATTTTTACAAAATAAAAGACGCCAAAGGTATATCACAATACTTTCTTCCATAAAAATAACTCTCATCACGTGAAAAGCACGTAAACTATGTCTACAAAAGGCACGTGATGTGCTAAGATGAAGCAAAATCTTAAGAAATCAGCTCCATCTTGAGATTATTATAATTATTACTTTTCTCACCAAATTATCTCTAATAACGGTGTTTTTTGGATTATATTAAACATACGCTTAAGATAATCTGGAATTTTGACTCAAAGAAGACGGCTTAACCATGATGACATTACACACCCCTGTCTCAATCCTACTCCTATGCAAAGCAATCCGAAAGCTTCCTCTTCACCCTCGCTCTGAATCTATAAATCGAATAAAAAGCTTCGTTCCTCTTCAGTAATTTCCCTTTCAACCCCCTTTTCATTAGTATTTCGAACAACTTCCTCCTTCATACTCTATCGTATGTTTTTCACAAATCCAGAAAACACACGTTTCACTTTATATTTTTTCACGCAATTTCTCGGTAATTAATCTCAGTGTGAATACTTAGTCCACAAATCCCCTACCCTCCCTAAAACCCATTTGTTCCACACCCATTCCCTCACTTATTTATTCTTTCATTCTCTTCACTAACACTTTCCCATAAATCTTTTCTATCATGCTCAGCAGACTAATCCATCTATAATTTTTGCAAATTACCTTTTGACCTTTTTATTTGCATAAGGATACAATGCAAGAGTCCTGCCCCTCCTGAGGTACTCTCTCTTTTCTTCAACATACATTAAACATTCTCACCAACCAGTCAATTAACTCTAGGTCTCTCCTTTATTATCTCTCCATATATACCATCCATTCCTGCCGATTTTCCTTTCTTTACCTTCTCACCGCTACTTCCATCTCCTCTTCCTCTCTAACAGCCTTCCCATCTTTTCCTATCTCTCTCCCCTCGTTCAATAATTCACTAAAATACATTTTCCATCTTTCCCTTTAATATTTCTCCATCTTCCCCTTTCACTCCCTCTTCCCCTCTTTCTTCCTTCTTTCTTCACCTCATTTATCTCTTTCCAAAACATTTCATTTCTTTCCTTAAAATTTTCTGCTAACTTTCTGCACCACTCCTCCTGTACTTTTCTTATTGCTCTCTTGACTTACATTCAACCTCTCCCTTTACTCCTCCCAATCCATAGCCTCCTTTGTACCCAGATAACCTGTTAAAGGCGTCCTTCTTTCTTTTCACCATATTCTCAAATCTTCATTCTACCATTCACTTCCTTTCTATCTTCCATTCCCTATTCTCTTCATCCAATACAACCTTCTCATAACCTACACTAAAGCTATCTTCAATTTACTCCATTCCACTTCAACACCCTCCACCTCACTCTTCTCTTTTATTCCTCTTATGTAGTCCTCTATTCTATTCTTCTTCCAACCTTTCTACCAGCACCACCTCCACCACTCTCTTTCTCACCTTTACTTTCTCCCAATACCCTTAACCTTGACTCTCGCCACTACTAAGTAATCGCATATAAATTACATAAAATATTTTAAACTATATAAAATATATAAATTAATATATTTACATCTAATAATCTACTTCACTCTTCTCATTTTACGCATACAAAATCCAATACTGTAAATGTATATATATATATATATATATATATATATATATATATATATATATATATATATATATATATATATATATATATATATATATATATATATATATATATATATATATATATATATATATATATATATATATATATATATATATATATATATATATATATATATATATATATATATATATATATATATATATATATATATATATATATATATATATATATATATATATATATATATATATATATATATATATATATATATATATATATATATATATATATATATATATATATATATATATATATATATATATATATATATATATATATATATATATATATATATATATATATATATATATATATATATATATATATATATATATATATATATATATATATATATATATATATATATATATATATATATATATATATATATATATATATATATATATATATATATATATATATATATATATATATATATATATATATATATATATATATATATATATATATATATATATATATATATATATATATATATATATATATATATATATATATATATATATATATATATATATATATATATATATATATGCGGCTCCGTAGCCCAGTCGATCGAGCACTCGTGATAGCAAGCGAGAGGTCCAGGGTTCGAGGCCTGGTCGGAGCGGGAAATGGGAGCGGTTTCTCCTTACGCTTTGCTCCGAATGACTCAGTCGTTAAACGAGTACATCAGTGGGGTGCTTTGCCAATGATGGGAATAATCTCCGGCATCCGCGATAGGCCTGACCCAGCCAGCTGTATCCGCCGTGGGCCCGTGAAACCAAAGGATCTTCCTCGAAAGATCCCACTGACAGGACGAAAGTCCTTCCTGGGGAAGACGATTATTTTATATATATATTATATATATATATATATATATATATATATATATATATATATATATATATATATATATATATATATATATATATATATATATATATATATATATGTGCGAAAGATTTTGATGAAAAATAAGAAAGCAGCAGCGACAAAAGTTGCTTTTAAATGCGGGTACACACATGCGGAGTTAGTCGAATCCTTGGCCCAACTTCGCATGTGTGGATGGGGCATCTTTGGAAAATGTTTGTTCATTGGCTTGGTTTGCCAAATGCTCAAATTTTTTCCATCGCTTGTCGGTAAATTGAAACACATAAAAGAGGAGAATGTTTTAGAATTTATCCCTTTACACACATTCGTTGGTACTTCGTCATTGTAATGAAAAGTAAATTCGTACATATATGTACCTAACTTTATATATATATATATATATATATATATATATATATATATATATATATATATATATATATATATATATATATATATATATATATATATATATATATATATATATATATATATATATATATATATATATATATATATATATATATATATATATATATATATATATATATATATATATATATATATATATATATATATATATATATATATATATATATATATATATATATATATATATATATATATATATATATACGCATATATATATAATAGCTAATACATTGAAATGTTTTGCCAATTTACTTTCCTGTGCTCGGTTTAGTGAAACCATCCACCATTTTTTTTAAGTTTCTTTCTGTTTTTAGGTAATTTTCAGCATACTAAACCAAAAAAAGATTCTGTTGCGGACTCAAGGTCCATATTTTATTCAAATATTTACAATTTCCGCTCCAAACTTTGCAGTAACCAAATTTCGTCCAATAGACGAATGTGTGTGCATATGCGTTTGACATCAGAAAAAAGCAAATGCAAAGCACAAACATTAAACAGTTCAAAGAGCTCCAATATGTGTTGACGCCTTTAGCTGAATACCAGTCTTCCAATCACCAAACCTTTTCTTAACGGCAAAAGTATCAAGTAGAGAGAGTGGTGCAACACTCACAAGGATTGGACCGCAGACCAATGGAAGACAGTCTTTTGTTTAATTGAATCGACTTTCGCAATTCACCGTTCATAACTTCCGGCCTAGTTTACATATGTAGAACAGCATCCCAGGAATATGATCTGGACTGTTTTATGCCCAGTGAAACATGAAGAAGTTCCGTCATAGTTTGGTGAGCCATATCCTGATATTCTGCAGATTCAATTATTACTATTCACGATAATGTAACTGTACAGGATTTAGGGGCTCATTATGTGTGAATGGGTTAATCCAATAGTGGAAAGACTGTTTCGTGGGGGTAGCTCCATTTATCAAGACAATTCCAGTTTGCATACAGCTCATGTTGTCCAGCCATGGTTTGAGAACTTTTATGTCTTTCTTGGCTCCCAATCGCCAGACTTTACTATCAAAGGTTCCCTGTGGTCAGTTTTGGACAATACGGTCTTTGATTGCTATCCACCACCAGCATTGTTCATCGAATTCTTCTAGTTTCGCTTGAGGAATGGTATAACATCCCATTATGCGCATCTAGGGTTTATATTTATTCATTTCCTGAAGAATTCAGGTACTTATGGATGTGAAAGGTAGACCAACACTCTAAGAAATAAATTCATGCATTTACCAAGTTTCCATAATTTTGTCTAGCCCATATAAACTCACAAAAATATTCTTCAATTAAGCAAACGATTCTTTAAATATTTTCAAAATAGCATCCCATTTAAATAAATAAATTATCGTTTTCTTCGATTTTAACTTAATTAAATACAAATAAAAGTGCGAAATCTTATTACAATTTTATTTTCCTTCATTGAGGCAGTATTTTTATTTTAAATTTAGTAATTTATTCCTGGTAAAGAAAAGAAAAAAATTGAAAGATGAGTTTACTCTTTAGGATCCTGACCTTAGAAGGACATACGAACAGAATTATTTTGTTTCTGAAAAGAAGACTTTGATTTGCTTGATAAAAATTATAAATTTTGTTAGTAGTTTTTTTGAACAGTCTTTAAAACTTGATCACCTTAATTTATCAATAATTGAGTTCTCTGAAGTCTTATTTCCGTTTGTTAATGATCCTCTTCAGGAATCTTTTGATTTTTCTTTCCACTTTGTCATTGTTCAATATTTTTTCAACAATCAAGATGAACATTGTTGTACACTTGCTTGTAGTCAAAAAGTCATGCATAAATTTTTGGCCACTACAACTATTTTCAATTACTATTTATTGATTCTTTAGTATCATAAGTGACAATGTTGCACACTTGTTGCACACTTCCGTTCTTGAGCATGTGCTTTTTTAACCTGGCTTTAATTAAGTTTACATCCATTACTAAACTCACAACATTTAAATAATTTTACATTTTCATGATCAAATATGTGAGCCATCATGTATTCCATGCGATTACTTTCATATAAACAGTGAGAACTAACTTTGTCTCTTGATTAATCATTTGACTTTTTATGTTGCCTTTATTATTACATTCATTATTATTATTATTATTATTATTATTATTATTATTATTATTATTATTATTATTATTATTATTATTATTATTATTATTATTATTATTATTATTATTATTTTTAATCTGGCTTTAAGATTATATTCATAACTAAACTCATAACATTTAAATAATTTTATATTTTCATGATCAAATATGTGAACCTTCATGTATTCCATGCGATTACATTCATAGAAACAGTGAGAACATTTAAATAACTTTGTCTATCGATGCTCAATCATATGACGTTTTAAGCTGCTTTTAGCATTACATTCATAAAAGCACTCACAACATTTAAATAATTTTGTATATCTGTGAATTAAAACATGTAATTTTAAGTTTGATTTTAAATTACATTCATAACTACAATATTCGCATTTAAACATTTTTGAATGTATTTTCAGATGACTTTTTAACTCATCTTTTCTTTTAAAAGTAAAATTACAAAATTTGCAACAGACGTTTTCCTCGTAATTATTTTTCAAGCTCTGATTCTGCGTTGAGGATGTTTCAGGTTTCCTTCTTAAAGATCTCCTCACTTCGGAATCCATTTCTCCTACATCAGTGACAATCATGAGAGTCCTCTTTAAGAATAAAAAAATAATAATAAAATAATAATAATAATAATAATAATAATAATAATAATAATAATAATAATAATAATAATAATAATAATAATAATAATAATAATTGTCAGATAGATCGTTATCATCACTCATTTAAATCAAGTAAGATATTGTAACATTTCTATAGAGGACACTTCAAAATAACCCTTTAGAATCTATTTAGCAGCTTCAAAATAATTAAGAATTGTGGAGGTCTTCCCTGATAAAAATATAATACCTGACGCAGACATAAAATTTTATGTTTTGTCCATTACAATTAATATTTATCTTCTCCCTGGAAGGGTTTTCCCGCTTTCAGTGTTATTAACATCGTCTTCCATCTAACCTCAAAACACTCTCCAGAAGATCAAGTTTCTCATTCTCATTCTCTATCTCTGGAGGGGTTTTCCCCCTTTTAGGGATACTAGCATCGTCTTTCATCTAACCTCAAAACACTCTCCAAAAGATAAAGCTTCTCATTCTCATTCTCTTTCCCTGGAGGGGTTTTCCCCCTTTCAGGGAGACTATCATCGTTTTCCATCTAATCACAAAACACTCTCCAGAAGTTCAAGCTTCTTATTCTCTCTCCCTAGAGGGGTTTTCCCCTTTCAGTGAGACTATCATCGTTTTCCATCTAATCACAAAACACTCTCCAGAAGATCAAAGTTTCTCTGAGTTATGGTTCCTCATGCTGCTGAGTTCTGGAGTAGGTGTAAGCAGTAGGGAATAAGTAAAAGTTCTTTTCAGAATTTGAAATATTTTCTTTTTACTTTAACAGAAAAGTTTTATTCTTTTAATGTTTTTATGCATCAAAATTTACACTCCGAAAATGTCCTAAGTTAAAAGAAGAAGTGTGACAAAAGAGACAAATATTTTTTTATATTATTTTACATATAAATTGTTCTCTAGAATAATTTACACGTAAATTTACATTTATGAATTTAAATTATTTCCTAAGCAGATCCAAAAGCATTTAGTTTAAAAAACAAAAGCTTATATTATTTTCCTTAAATAATAATAATAATAATAATAATAATAATAATAATAATAATAATAATAATAATAATAATAATAATAATAATAATAATAATAATAATAATAATAATAATAATAATAACATATAACAAAATTCAAATACTTAAAAAAAAATTATAAAAGTATTTAAATTTTGTAACTGTACTTTAAGTCTAATTATAAAGAACATTTTAAAGCCCACATTCTTAAACATATAAATATTGCATTATATAAATGTTCTGAATGTTGCTATAAAAGTAACAGTAAAGGCAACTTAAAATCACATCTGCGCAAACATGGAAATGAAATTAAAGTATTTAAATGTTTTGAGTATAACTTTGGATGTGATGAGAAGATGTTTTTAAAAGTACACTTGCTAAAGCATCGAGATGTCACAGCTTTAAATTTAAATTACCTAGTAATTTAAATGTACTTATGAAAATAATTACAATGGAATCTTAAATGCACAAATGCTGAAACATGGAAATAGAAAAAGATAAGGATAAATATTTAGACACTGAAAAAGAAGCAAATCCCAGTAGCACAATCTCTCAGCTCTGCCCACTTATGCGTAATAAATACACCAGCGGCGTGCTTGCTGCTGGTGGAATCAAGTTCGAAATCCGTCAGCCAGCAGATGTTTCGCCGTCGGCCCGTGAAACCCTTAGTTTCGGATGAACCTGCTGACAGGGCTAATAACCCCTCCTGGGGGTGGATTTTTATTTTTCCTTATAATATAACTCCTCCAGAATTTATTAAAATTAAATTTATTTTATGGTTAATGTATTTAATTTTTATTTGGTTTCATAATTTTAATATTATTTGGAAACTTTTCTAACTGGCAACTATAGTTCTGAAGAATTTTTTTTTGGTGAGGTGAATTTTGAAAAGAGAGATCGTTTAGAACCGACATTGAATATACAGACTTTAAGAATACTTTGAATAAATTTGGTGCTGGTATTGTTTCTGCTTGATTATCTGGTTGGTTTAGTAAATAAAATATCTTGTATAATATTTTTCCGATATAATCAAGTGTTAATTGTTGTAGTGAGTTTGATTACCTTGTAATGATTATGCATAAGGTAATTATAGTTGAAGCTGAACTTTGACCTAGGTCACCTTAGAACAAATAATAAAGTACAAATCCAACATCAAGGCCTCCCATTTATTTATTATATATGGCGACTGGTAAACTGCAGATGGTGAGATGCCCTGCAGAAGTTGCCATTTTATATGTGATCTTGGGGCACCGTATTATTATCTCTAAAGTGTAGGACGGAGAGGGATTTTCTGGAGAATGGGTGATCTATGTGTCCCCTAGCTGATCAATGTACCGATTGTTAGACGTGTGGTAGCCACCACTCCTCTTCAGGCTTTAGCAATGGCTGTCTCTGTTGGAAATACCACTTCAAGGGAGGAACCACAGTCGAGCGCAAATATTATTACGAAACTGGTATCCTTTGATTAACAAAGAAGGTAGGAGCTACATTTTGATCCTCGGAGATCTTTGAGCCCGTTGCTGTGACAGGTAGCCAAGGACAAAGAGGGAATTGTCAAGTTACTATTCACAGCTCTTGAAGGTGGAGGCCTCTACTTTTTCTGGAACTTGCGGCTTCTACTTTTGGCTTCTATCTATCTTTTCGACGCTCGAGGTTAACTGGTGACATACTCTCCTAACTTACTGATCTATGGTCTTCTGCCCTTAGGGACTTTGGGGAGTCTTGTATGGTGGCGCTTGACATATCCAAGGCTTTTTACCGGGTATGGCAATGCGTCGCTGCTCTCCAAGCTCCCTTCCTTTGGGTTTCCTCCTTCTCTTTGCTTACTCTTGTCTAGTTTTCTCTCAGATCGTTCCATTTCGGCACTTGTAGATGGAGCGACCTCTTCCTCCTTTTCTGTCAACTGTGGTGTTCCTCAGGGTTCCGTTTTATCTCCAGCCTTATTCTTACTATTCATTAACGATCTTCTCAACTGCACTTCTAACTCTGTTCATTCTTATCCTGATGACTCAACTCTACATTCTTCTACTCATTTCAAATCTGCTCCCTCTTTTGCTTCTTGAGTTCCTTCTCGTCTTCAGCTTTCCGATTCTATTCTTGCCGATCTGGATGGAATTTCCCGGTAGGGTCATAGCAACCTTGTGAAATTCAACTCTTTAAAAACTCAACTTCTTCACATCTTCCTCTCAAAAACACCTCCCAACTTTCCTATCCTCTTCGATGGCTCTCCCGTCTCACCTGTAAATAACATTAACATTTTTGGTCTAAACATAAACAACAAACTGTCTTGGAAACCACATATCACAATGGTTGCTAAAGCGGCCTCTAAGAAGCTGGGAATTCTGTTCAGATTGCGAGAATTTTTTTCTTCTGAACAGTTACTCCAAATATATAAGGGACTTATTCTTCCTTGTATGGAGTACTGTTCTCACATTTGGGGGGGCTCCGGCTCCTCCTCTCTTCTGGATAGGGTTGAGTCAAAAGCTAAAAGATTAATAAACTGTCCCCTACTTTCAAACTCTCTTGACCCTCTGTCTCTGCGACGTAACGTTGGCGCGCTATCTCTTTTCTACAGGTACTACAATGGCAGGTGCTCGAGGGAATTGACCTCTCGCATTCCTCCACCGTTGCGTCGTCCTCGTTGCACAAGGGGTGCCCTGCTTTCGCACCAATTTTGTGTGGACGTAGGAAATCCCAGGCTAGCCCGTTGTGGTATCTCCTTCTTTCCAGCCACCTCTATTCTGTGGAATTCTCTTCCGTCATCTATTTTTCCTCCTGTATTTAATCTTCCACTCTTCAAGGCTTCCGCCTGCGCCCACCTGAGGGCTGTGTGTTAGGTGTGTGTGTGTGTGTGTGTGTGTGTGTGTGTGTTTGAATGAGCTTTGCCCCTGTGTGTGCCCCCTCCTTGAAAAGGGCACTGCCCGTGAGTGGTGCCGTTCTGTAAAAAAAAAAAAAAGAAAGGAAAAAAAATCTATTTCGATACCTTCTGAAAATTATCTCAAATAATGGAAAGGATCAAGAAACAAGTAGTTAGTTTTCTCACTTTTAATTAATTTTTATTCGAAATATATAACCACCTTTATTTTAAAAATCTTTCATTAAATAGCATTGAACAAACATACAGAAAAATTTCAATAAACATTCAAAAACCATTAATATTTTCAGAAACGTTTTATCCTAACAAAACATATAATTCGAAATAAAACAATAGCCCATTTATTACAAATATATATATATATATATATATATATATATATATATATATATATATATATATATATATATATATATATATATATATATATATATATATATATATATATATATATATATATATATATATATATATATATATATATATATATATATATATATATATATATATATATATATATATATATATATATATATATATATATATATATATATATATATATATATATATATATATATATATATATATATATATATATATATATATATATATATATATATATATATATATATATATATATATATATATATATATATATATATATATATATATATATATATATATATATATATATATATATATATATATATATATATATATATATATATATATATATATATATATATATATATATATATATATATATATATATATATATATATATATATATATATATATATATATATATATATATATATATATATATATATATATATATATATATATATATATATATATATATATATATATTCATTTAATACTTCCTAGGAAATTTTATATAAAAGAAGAGAGAAAAGAAAAAGAGTAAAAAATTTGTTGATTCATAAGGTATTATTTTTATTACCTAACTTTATTTAGCAAAATGTATTTTCCGATATTTATTTTATTATTATAAATTATTTTAGATTAT
Source organism: Armadillidium nasatum (assembly GCA_009176605.1). NCBI lineage: Eukaryota > Metazoa > Arthropoda > Malacostraca > Isopoda > Armadillidiidae > Armadillidium > Armadillidium nasatum. The sequence goes on from SEYY01004808.1 coordinate 40,220, forward strand.
TTATTTTTAGTAAGCACACTTATTTAATTTATTACTTCACTTAAAATTCTTTAGAAAAACACGTACGGGACTTTCACATTAGCCCGTGTTAGATCACTATACTAAATAGATTATATATCATTTCTCCACCGAAATACGGAGTGAAAATTCTCTTGGAAGCGCACTCTTCGAAGGAGTTTTCGTCTGATAGTACGAACCGCTGAAAGTGAAGATGTAGTCGTGGCAGAAACATCAGGTGTTTTTGAAGAAAGTTTGGATGGAGTTTCCATGATGACTGGTTTCAATCTCCCAATGAAAAGGACGTCAGCTCGATCATAAAACAACGATCCATACGTTGCATAACTTTAAAAGGGCCACTGTAAGGAGCCTCTAATGACTTTCGGATGTGGTCCGACTTTACAAACCATGATAACAGGTTTGAAGTTCCATGGGTAAATATTGATTTTAAGAAGGATGAAAATTAGGAAGATCTTTGAAGTCCAATTCTTCTAAGTCCAAGTTTTGCTTGTTGTTTGGGGTTGATTGAAGAATGTCCATAGGACAAGGAGGAGTTTTTTTTCCAATGACAGCTTCAAAAGCTGAATAACTGGAGTCATTTAGAATGAATCGAAGACTGATGAGTAAGGACATCAATAAATTTTCTTTTCTGGCAATTAGTGAAGTCTACGGACATCGATGAAAAGGTTCTATTTGAGAGTTCACCTCAGGGTGATAAGCTGAAATCGATGGAGGTGAAATCCTATCATGTGAGATAATTCGATGAAAAATTCACTCTCAAACTGAGGTCCTCTGCCTTAAATGATGTAAGTTGGAAAGCTTAATCTTGATATCCACTTCATGTTACGAGTGGATAGGGAAAATCTGAAGATGAAGATCCCCAGGTTGTAGAAGGAGGAAATTGGCCAATGGTGTCAATGCGAACTGTTTCAAATCTTGAAGAAGGATTTTCGATTGGAGTAATTGGTTGATTGGTGTGACGATGGACCTTGGAAGCTTGATATTGTTAACTAGTGAGGCCGAAAAGTCTGATGTCACGATCCATGCAAGGCCAAAAATATCTTGTCTTGATTAATAGTAGAAATCCTTTGATTCCAGAGTGAGCCATCTGATGCAAATTCTTGAGAGATTTGTAGGCAAGAAGATTTTGGAAGAAAAGTTCTTTACAGAAATTAGTTTACAAAAAATAATTTTAAAATATGAAAATGTAAGAAGAAAAATGGAAGAATTTTAATACTCACTAAATTTTTACAATTTTACTTAAAAAGATTTATTAAAGAAACTTTATGGGAAAATTACACACTATTAAAAGTAATATATATATATATATATATATATATATATATATATATATATATATATATATATATATATATATATATATATATATATATATATATATATATATATATATATATATATATATATATGGGCAAAGTTAGGAATAAATATTTTTCTATTGCTAAGATTTCTTCCTTTTCTGTAATCAATATCTACAATCTAATATAGTTGAGCCAAGTCTGAAATAAATATAGGCTTTAGTTTTAGCCTTGACTCATTAAACAAAATTTGATTTAATTAATATAATTCCATAATATATTTAAATTACAGAAACTAAATATTATTTATAATTTGGGGTCCCTTTTTCTACATAAAATATTCACTAAGTAATAAAAAAGGCATTTTGTACTTTCTTTTCCGGCTAAATAAATTTTCAAAATATTTCTCACCCTTTTATTGTGTTTTCAGATCCCAAATTTATTCTTATTTCTGCTTCATTTGGATATTGGCTTGCAGCATTTGACATTCGCTTTGTCGAATTTCATTAGAGGATTGAAACTCAGAATTTAATAAAAAATTATTTAACTACTATTTGTATTAATGGCCACTGTAACTATTCTGTAGATATTTCTCTACTATAAAAATTCCAAACTTATAGCAGAGCTTAAGACATAGTCTATGCTCGATAGACGTAATATGAGCTATGAGAAAGTTCACAATTTGATCCAGAAAAAAAACATACCTTTCTTTTCGCTTGAGTAAACAAAAAATATTTTAGGTGTGTAATTGGTGACAAAGTACATCTGTAGTTAGATTCCTTTGATTTTTTATTTTTATTATAATTATATTTGATTTAAAATTAGATTTATAAATCAAAATTTATTTTAGTAAATAAAAAAAATATTACAGTGTTCAAAAAATAAATAAATAAATAAAAAACTATAAAAATTTTAGTATATAAAAAAGAAAGAGAAAAAAATAGTCGTCTCTTTATTTTTTATACACTGGAAGGAGAGGTGAAACTGAATTCTAATTATAATTCAATTTGGTCAAAATGATAAATAAATTTGAAATCAAATTTAGTATTATTCATTTTTATTTCAAATATACATCAGTATTTTTATGGTATTCATAAGGATGATGATATATATTTCATATTATTTAAGATATCGATTTTATAATGATTTATAATTGCCTTTCTTTTTTTATTTTTTATACAAATCTCTTCATAAAACGGCTGCTTTTCTGGGAATATTATTATTATTATTATGTTCTCTCAAACTCAAAAATTATCCTGTATATAGTAAATGAATGGTGGGGCATATTTAAGAGATGGTAAATATAGTCACAGACATTCACTGACAGGTATTACACATTTTTATTATTGTAATTTTATTACTGCTTTGCTTCTTATCTTGCTTACTGACTTACTGCAGTCCTTTAATCCGATAAATGTTGACTGTTGGTGATGTTCGCAAATCCCATCCTTCGTTCATAGTTCAGATCCAGTACACATATTTCCTTTATGCACCAACCAATAATCTGTACTTTTGGCACCTATACATAACAGTGCTCTTAAAATTACTTATGTCGCTAACAAATACGATCTTAAGTAACTACAAAGTCGCATCGACTGAATAGCACAGTGAATACAGGCAGACTGAAGAAAGTTAATAAGTGTTTGTTGCCTCTAATATAAATGAATTATATATTTACAATTTTTAACCTTAAGATTTATTGGTACAAAAGCTAAACTCTAAAACCCGGTTTTAATCAAAGAATAGATATAATAATCAAGGAAATCGAATAAGAATAGATATAATAATCAAGGAAATCGAATAGCAGTTCTGCCTGCTATAAATTATGTCGAAAGTTGCTAATTCCCAATTTAAGAATAAACGAAGAAACGCGATATTGATATTACCCAATTTTCGTTTTCATAAAAGAAAATTTGATAGATTTAAATAATTGATCAATCACAAACTGAAATTGCTTGAAATCGTGTCTACGTCATCGAAACTCACAGAGTACCGTTGTCCCGTTGCGTTTCATTACTATATATATATATATATATATATATATATATATATATATATATATATATATATATATATATATATATATATATATATATATATATATATATATATATATATATATATATATATATATATATATATATATATATATATATATATATATATATATATATATATATATATATATATATATATATATATATATATATATATATATATATATATATATATATATATATATATATATATATATATATATATATATATATATATATATATATATATATATATATATATATATATATATATATATATATATATATATATATATATATATATATATATATATATATATATATATATATATATATATATATATATATATTTATAGCGTTGCATTTCATTACTGTATATATTTTTTTACTTTGTTTTAAGTATGTTTTCCTTGGGTCATCTGAATGAGATGTGGGAAATATTTCTATATTTTTATTTATCGAATTTTTTGTTATGACAAAAGTATTTGGTATTTAGGTAGAAATACTTCATTTTGATATTTATCTCTTTATTCTAAACTCTGAATAAATTATTATTATTATTATTATTATTATTATTATTATTATTATTATTATTATTATTATTATTATTTCAGTAGTAGTATTAATGATAATATTAACTTTATAGTTATAACTTTATAGTAATTAAAACTTTAGTATATATTCCTTGAAGTAGTCTTTACTGTAGCAGTTCAATTTGAATAATTATAAAGCATTGAGAAGTGGGTCAATTTGACAGAATGGATAAGACAAACTCTCTGAGCTTCCTTTGAGAATTTGTCTCCCATTTTCTACTTCCAATACAAACCACGGACTAGATTTCATCGGATCAATCTTTTCTCTCTTGCTTGTTTCCGATTCGTTGAAAGGTGTTCCATCACCCCATGTAAGCCAATGTGTTCTTTTATTCATGTTTAGATCCACTGTAAAGTAACTTCCATCTAATAAAACGAAAAAAAAGATAAAAGGTTGTAATTTTCTTTTAATTTTTTTTTTAAAATGCGCAGGAATAGACTGAAGCATTCTATATGTATATTTAAAAGAAAGAAGAAAATTTATATCCTAATCATTTTATCTAATTAAAAGATATTTTGAATTATTTCACTTTTCAAAATTTCGTTTTTGTAGTTAATTTTAAAGGAAAAATTTAATTTGCTGGTTTAAAAAGGAAAGACTTCCTTTAATTAAGCATAAACAATGACTATTTTTAAAAATATTTCAGTATTGGACATGGAAGTTCGGATTTCAATCCTTTTATTATATTAATTAATTCAGTTGAACTCCACTACAGTCCCTTTTCAAATTAATCTGAATGTAGTATAAGATTGACAAAAATCCCTAAGATAAATAATGTATAGTAATAAATAATGCATAACATAAACAAAATCTATAAGATCTCTAAGATATAATTTATAAGATCTATAAGATAGACAAATCGACAATAACTTATAAATATATTTATAATAAATACCCAAAAAATGTCCGAAGTCTCTTCTACAAAGAGCAAGACTCTCAAAACGTTGGAGAGTCTTCGGAAGAATCAATTTTCCGTTGAAGAAATTTTTTTGGCAAATTTCATTCAATTCTTCATTTAAATGAAAGTTTTCAATTACTGAATAAAAAAGTCCATCAGAGCCCACACAAAAAGAACCATTGTCTGTAAGCAATATATATATATATATATATATATATATATATATATATATATATATATATATATATATATATATATATATATATATATATATATATATATATATATATATATATATATATATATATATATATATATATATATATATATATATATGGGATGGAGCGATACCAAAATTTTTACCGATACCGATACCAAGACTTTCAATTTCACCGATACCTAAAAATAAGCCGATACCGAGACCGATACCAATTTTTTACTTTTATATATATATATATATATATATATATATATATATATATATATATATATATATATATATATATATATATATATATATATATATATATATATATATATATATATATATATATATATATATATATATATATATATATATATATATATATATATATATATATATATATATATATATATATATATATATATATATATATATATATATATATATATATATATATATATATATATATATATATATATATAAGATCCAAGTAAGGCTCTAGGAGCCTGTCAGGGGGGCCAGCGCTCGTCTCCATCTAGATCTGTCGTAAATAATTCCATCTGCCACCAACTGTTCCACCGTAGGCAGCTGATGCTCCTCAGTGAATCCTGAACTGACTCCATTCATCTCTCATTTGTCTCCCTCTCGGTCTTCTTAATCTTGGCCTGCACTCTCACCTCCCTCTAGTCTCTCTTCCCTCCTACATCCTCCACACGTGTCCCAACCATGTCAGTCTTGCTACATCTATCTTTTGATTAATTGGTTCAACCAATATACTTTATCTAATTCTTTCGCTTCTTATCCTCTCCTTCCTGGTTCTTCCCACCATCAAACGCAACACCCTCATCTCTGTTGCTTGAATTCTGCTTCATTCTCTTGTTGTCGCACTCCAAGTCTCCGTCCCATATTACAAAATTGAGGTTAGAGTACTTTCAAAAATTACTTTCTTTACTCCTATATCCATTCTTTTGTCTGCCAAGACTGGGTACAGTGCTCACACCACTCTTCCGCATTTCTCCATCCAGTTGGTGATTTCCAGCATATTACTTCATTCCCTTGTGAATACTTTCTCCTCCCCAAATATTCACCTCTCCATACCACAATCACCTCCACGCCATGTACCTTCTTCACAAGCTCCTCTTCCCCCTCCTCTCTTCTAATTATTAACAGTTCTGTCTTTTCAACATTCACTATCAATCCCACCTCTTTTAGCTTCTCAGCAAAACTTGTTATCACCTCTCTTAACTTCTCTCTATCTTGGCTCCATATATATACAGTATATATATATATATATATATATATATATATATATATATATATATATATATATATATATATATATATATATATATATATATATATATATATATATATATATATATATACTGTATATATATGTCTCCTCTTGTGGGTAAAGACCAGAAACCTACTAATTTCCACCAGAGTTGACTCAATATCAGAACCTAATCGTTAAACTCCGACATGCACCGATACACGGCGCTTGAAAATGGGCAAGCCAAAAGAAGTTTGGAAAATAGAAAAAGGGAGTGTGTTCCAGACTTTACCAGTTGTGTACATATAAGATTAGGCATAGCGGTTAAGTCTAGGATCAGACAGTTGAACAGAGAAAGGATAAGACTGTGTAGAATATCGTGTTACACAAACGTATTCTCAATGTAGGAGAAAAGCAACGGGATAGTTCAGAAGAGCAGTGTCCATTGTACTAGCGATTGTATATAGTAAGTTCCTCAGCAGTTCTACGGGCAGAAAGAGACTGGAGAGAATTAGTGAGAAAGGAAGAGTTCTTAAGACGAAAAGTCAGACTCCACCTTGTCAAGGAGAGCTGTGTGAGTGGAACTACTCCGGATGTATGAGGTGTATTCCATACAGGGGAGAATAACACCCCTATAAAGATAAAGCAACTGGATTGACGTAAAAAAATCTCGAATGCGCAACAGAATACTCAACCTATTAGAAGCTTGTTAAGAGAGAGAAGTAATGTGATCCTTCCAAGAAAGACCACTAGAGATTATTAAGGACAGATGAAGGCTTGAGTTGCGTGTTTTCGAAGATGTTATAGTTTTGTAGAAGATAGTCTTGAGTAGAGATATAGAGGAACTAAGTTTTTGAGGCACTGAAAACGACCATGTTTTCTCTTATCCAATTTCAAATACGAGAAAGATCAGAGGTCAGTTACTCCAATCTATACTTCTTGAATCTATTAACTGCTGTTGGGAGGGGCGTCTTTCAAATTGAAAAGAGTAATGCAAGGGTAGGCGTGCATAGGAGACGAAGTAATAGAGAAAAGGTCATTGATGAAAATTAGAAAAGAGTTGGGGATAGGACAGATCATTAAGGAGCACCAATATTTATAGATTTATTGGGAGAACTGTGGCCATCAACAACAGCTGCTATATTACGGCCGGAAAGAAAATTTGAGAGAGGGATAGATTCCAAGAGGAAAGTTTGGAAATCAAAGCTTTGTGTCAGTTTCTATCGAGGGCTTTCGATATGTCTAGCGCCACAGCAAAAGACTCACTGAAACCCTGAAGAGCGGAGGACCAAGAGTCAGAAAGTACGGGGGAAAAATTACTAGTAGAACGTTCTTTACGAGAACCATACTGGCGATCTGAGATAAGATTAGAAGAATTGAGATGTTATATCTTCCTGTTAAAGATAGATTCGAAAACTTTAGAGAGAACGGAGGTCAAAGAAATAGGATGGTAGTTGGAGGGTGAGAGAGGTTCCCTTTCTTCGGCACAGGCTAAATGAGAGCACGTTTCCATCAAGAAGGGAAGGTCGAAGGGAAGAGACAAAGACCAAAGAGTTTACCAAGGCAGTCTGCAAGCTCAGAAGCCCAAGTTTTGAGAACCGCAAAAGGAATACTATCAGATCTGGAATGTTACAGAAATTAATTAAAAAAGTACAAAGTGCGCCGGGGCAAGCCGAACTTAAGGTACTGGAGGCACCCTAACATCGGAGGCCACCAACTCTCAGGGGATGGTGGAGTGAGGAGTGGATGAGGGGCATTCTTTGGATGCCGCTCATTGAAGCATCTCTGAGGCTGCTTTGAGTTTCACCATTTTTTTTTTTTTTTTTTTTTTTTTTTTTTTTTTTTTTTTTTTTTTTTTTTTTTTTTTTTTTTTACAAAAGTAATGGACGAGTAAGCTCTTGTTTTGATACCTCGAGTATAATTTGGTATTTGTATTGTTGTGCCTTATTATCTGAGTGGTTTTTAAAATAAATAAGTATCTTAATAAATATTTCTTATACACCAATAAATTGTTGATTATTGCAGTGAGTTTGATTGCCTTGTAATTCTTATGTATAAGGTAATCATTGTTGAAGCTGAAATCTGAACTATGTTACCTTTAGTAAAAAGCACAATTGCAAACCACACAGCTTTCCATATATGGATATATATATATATATATATATATATATATATATATATATATATATATATATATATATATATATATATATATATATATATATATATATATATATATATATATATATATATATATATATAGGGAGGACGTAGCGCCGTCCAAAGCGATGCAAGTACCCCCCATTGGGCATAATCCACGGAGTGATAGGATGGGCTAGACTATTCCGTTTCACTCCGTTGCCCTTTGGTTCGTTCCTTTTCGCGTTTCACCTTCTCAGGGGGTTCTCTAGCGTACCCCCGCCTCACACTGGAGTGTCTATGCTCCAACTACCTCTCCACCCCAATTCTTCACATGTTCCCACATTTTACATGCACTTACTCTTACATTACCTAAAACAAAACAAAATAAAATGGCGAAACCAACAGCTGCCTCGGAGATGCTTAGAGGGGCGGCATCCAAAGAATGCCCCTCAACCTCCACCCCTCACCCCATCATTCACTTGGGAGTTGGCGGCCTCCGATGATGGGGATGGTGCCGCCATGACCCGGCGTCCGGCTTGCCCCGATGCACGGTCTTCTTTTTTCATTAATTTCTGCAACATTCGCGGTCTTTTTTCTAATTTCCCCTTTGTCGAACACCATCTCTCTTCTTCTAAACCTCATCTCTTATTTCTAACCGAAACTCAGGTGCTTGAGTGTGCTGACAGCAAACCTTATTCTGTTACCTCCTACTGTCTCTATCCTCAATTTTCAGCCAAAGGCGGTTGTTGCGCATATGTGCGCAACGATGTTATTTGCTCTCGTGTCTCTGATTTGGAGTCTCATGAATTTTCTACCTTATGGCTTAAGCTCTCATGCAATTCTACTACTAAATTTATTTGTTCTGTCTATTTATCTCCTAATTCTACTGACTATAAAAAATTCTTCGACTATTTAAACTCCAAAATAGAGCACATTCTATCTCTTCTCCTTTCTCTGAAATCATCATTTTAGGTGATTTCAATGTTCACCACCGCCAATGGCTTTCCTCTAGTTCTCAATCTCCAGCCGGTGAACTCGCCTTCAACTTTTCTATCCAGAACAACCTTGAGCAGTTGGTGCAACTCCCTACCCGTATCCCTGACCGTCTTGGTGATGAACCCAACATACTTGATCTTTTCTTAACCTCTAATCCTTCTCCTTATACTGTTAAACTCTTTCCTCCTCTGGGTTCATCCGATCACCTTCTTATCTCCGTATCTTGTTCTGTCTCTTCAAGTCTTCCGCAAGAACGGCCCCCGCCTTCGGCGAGGAGACGTCTGTGGCACTTCGGTGCTGCTAACTGGTCAGACTTGCGGTTGTACTTCTCTGATTTCCCATGGAATGATTATTGCTTTCGTGGGAGGGGTCCCTCGGAGTGTGCCGAGCGTATAACCGAGGTGATTCTCTCTGGCATGGAGGCGTACATTCCATATTCTTTCCCTTCTACTAAACCTAACAAACCTTGGTTTAACTCTGTTTGTTCTAACGCTATCCGCCGCAGGGATACTGCCTTCAGAGATTACCGTCGTCTTCAAACTCCTGAAACTCATGCTATTTATATTTCATCCCGGAATCGTGCAAAATCTATTCTTCGAGATACCAAAAACTCTTTTCTCCGCCGTAAATGCAATAATCTTTCTGGTTCTTCTTCATCTCGCCCTTTCTGGCATTTTGCAAAAAATGTCAACTCTAACTTTGCTTCTTCCTCTTTCCCTCCTCTAGTATCTTCTGATGGCACAACTGCCATTTTACCTTCTACTAAAGCTGAACTCTTCGCTCAAACTTTTGCCTCTAACTCTACCTTAGACGATTCCGGAGCTATTCCTCCTCCTACAACCCCCTCCAACTCATTTATGCCTAACATTGTAATTTCTTCTAAAGATGTCATTTCTGCTCTCTCTGAGCTTAACACTAAGAAGGCGTACGGGTCCTGATGGTATTCCTCCTGTGGTTCTCAAAACTTGTGCTTCTGAGCTTGCACCCTGCCTTGGTAAACTATTTCGTCTTTGCCTTTCTACTTCAACCTTCCCTTCTTGCTGGAAACGTGCGCTCATTCAACCTGTGCCGAAGAAGGGGGACCCTTCTCAACCCTCTAACTATCGTCCAATTTCTTTAACCTCCGTTCTTTCTAAAGTTTTCGAATCTATCCTTAACAGGAAGATTTGGAAACATCTCAATTCTTCTAATCTTATCTCTGATCGCCAGTATGGCTTTCGTAAAGAACGTTCTACTGGTGATCTTCTTTCCCTACTTCTGACTCTTGGTCCTCCGCTCTTCGGGGTTTCGGTGAATCTTTCGCTGTGGCGCTAGACATATCGAAAGCTTTCGATAGAGTCTGGCACAAAGCTTTGATTTCCAAACTTCCCTCTTTCGGAATCTATCCTTCTCTCTGTGACCTTCCTATCTAATTTCCTTTCTGGTCGTTCTATAGCAGCTGTTGTAGACGGCCACCGTTCTTCCTATAAATCTATAAATAGTGGTGTTCCTCAAGGATCTGTCCTTTCTCCAACTCTTTTTCTAATCTTTCATCAATGATCTTCTCTTTATTACTTCGTCTCCTATACACTCCTATGCCGATGACTCCACCCTTCATTATTCCTTTCAATTTGAAAGACGTCCCTCCCAACAGCAGTTATTAGACGCAAGAAGGATTGCCTTGGAGCAACTGACCTCTGATCTATCTCTCATTTCAAATTGGGGCAGAGAAAACATGGTCGTTTTCAATGCCTCAAAAACTCAATTCCTCCATCTTTCTACTCGACACAATCTTCCACACAACTATGACATCTTCTTCGAAAACACTCAACTCAAACCTTCATCTGTTCTCAATATTCTCGGTGTTTCTTTTTCTCGTGATCTTTCTTGGAAAGATCACATTATTTCTCTCTCTAAACAAGCTTCTAAGAGGTTGGGTGTTCTGTGGCGCCTTCGTAGTTTTTTTACGCCACCCCAGTTGCTTGCTCTGTATAGGGGTGTTGTTCGCCCCTGTATGGAGTACGCCTCGCATATCTGGGGTGGGTCCACACATACAGCTCATCTTGAAAAGGTGGAGTCTAGGGCTTTTCGTCTTATCAACTCTCCTGCTCTTACTAACTCTCTCCAATCTCTTTCTGCCCGTCGAATTGTTGCGTCACTCTCTCTATACTATCGCTATTACAATGGACACTGCTCTTCTGAACTCTCTCGTCGCATACCTCCTCCACTGAGAAGGGCTCGTGCGACACGTCTTTCTACACAGTCTCATCCTTTCTCTGTCCAACTCTCCGACCCCAGACTTAACCGCTATGCTCAATCTTACATGTACTCTACTGGTAAAGTCTGGAACACACTCCCTTTATCTGTTTTCCCAACTTCCTTTGACTTGCACACTTTTAAACGCCGTGTATCGGGTCACGTCGGCCTTTAGTGACCCCGAATCTGATTACTTCCCAACTCCGGTGGATATTGGTAGGCCTTGGCCTTTGCCCACCGGAGGAGACATAAAAAAAAAAAAAAAAAATATATATATATATATATATATATATATATATATATATATATATATATATATATATATATATATATATATATATATATATATATATATATATATATATATATATATATATATATATATATATATATATATATATATATATATATATATATATATATATATATATATATATATATATATATACTATATATATATATATATATATATATATATATATATATATATATATATATATATATATATATATATATATATATATATATATATATATATATATATATATATATATATATATATATATATATATATATATATATATATATATATATATATATATATATATATATATATATATATATATATATATATATATATATATATATATATATATATAGTATATATATATATATATATATATATATATATATATATATATATATATATATATATATATATATATATATATATATATATATATATATATATATATATATATATATATATATATATCAGATAAATCTTACATTGCCCATAGGTTATACTTTTCTTCTTGTATTTCAAACTTAGCTCTACCACTGGCTTGTCCGAGATAGTACAATTTATAGAGTTTTCTCCAATTTTGTTCATCGAGACAGTCATGCAGTGAGGTCGAAGCAAAGAGCACTGATCTCGGCATGTTCCTGAAAAATTAAAGCATAAAAACATTGTACTTATAGTCAGAACATTTGTAAAAGTATTACTTAGTAATTCAGATCAATGTTATAAATTTAGGACAATTAGGAATCCATGTTATTGTCACTAAAAAAAGGAAAATAAATTTAAAATTGCTTCGTAAATATCAAAAACTTAATTTGGTAATCAAAAATAATAAATATATTTGTTTTTATTTATTTTCTTGATGAAAGTTTTACAGGAAAAGCGTTAATATTTGTTCAAAAAATTGCTTAATTAACGACGTGGTAACTTATATGTTTAAAATTGGCAATTTTCTAAGACGAACTTCATTAGAAAATAGTCGTTAACTTTGAATTTAAACTCAAATGCAAAAGGGCTTATTCCCGTTTTGTCTATGAATCTCCCTATCCATTTGACCTACTGTATATACTATTTACATTAATACTGTGGTCAGAGTGAGTAATCAGAAGTCACTCAGATGTTGTTCAGTCGTTGTACTGTCGGTGTTGTCTGTCAATAAATTATAGTATATATAATAAATGTTTTAGCTCTTTCTACTTGAAAGGAATTATTTTGCTAGTTAAGTAATTTATATTAATAAAAATATTTAATAAGCAGGCCTATACAAGAGACTTTTGTGTGAAGTTATTTATAATCAAAAACGTTTTCCTTTTGGAGAGAACATAGTTCGCTTTCAACTCAACTTATAACTACGTCGGAGGTGGGAATATTGGTGTAAGGGATTGGATATCGAAGCTGGTCATGTAAAATTTGTGTAAATTGTAGTAATTTACACAATTTTTACATGACCAGCTTCGATATCCAATCCCTTTACACCAATATCACCACCTCCGAAGCCATCAACATTATAATCGATGACATTTTTCGTTCTCAAAGCACCTTTATGAACTTTTCTAAATGCGAATTTAAAGAACTTTTAAATCTGGCAACCTCCGACACGTACTTCTTTTTCAACCAACAACTTTACCTACAATCAGATTCCCTAGCCATGGGCTCTCCCCTTAGCGCCATATTAGCTAATTCTTATCTAAAATATTATGAATCCATCAGGTTAAATAACACCCCTCTTAATTTTAAACCTATCCACTATAAAAGATATATGGACGATATACGTTCTTATTATTCTCCAATAAGCACCAAATCACTCCTTTCCTAAATTTCCTTAGCAATCAATTACCAAACATCAAATTTACTAAAGAAGAAGTTGATAATGCCCTCCCTTTTCTCGATATTCTTATTACAAAAACCTCAACAAATCATAATATAAATATTTACCGTAAAGCTACTTTCTCAAATTTGTCCCTTAACTTTTTTAGCCACGTCCCCTTCCGCTATAAATGCAACAGCATTAAAACTTTAATTCATAGAGCTTATCACCTTACTTCCAGTTACATAGAACTCCATAAAGAATTCTCTTTTTTAATCAAACACTTCAATGCTAATCTATTCCCTTGCTCCCTTATTTATTCTTTAACTAAAAAAATTCTTAATAAATCTTTTACTGATACAACTCCTATTTTAAACTTATTTATGTCTAATATTTTAATTTCTTCTAGAGATGTTATTGCTGCTCTATCTGAGCTTTACATTAAGAAGGCGTATGGCACTAAAGGTATTCCTCCTGCGGTTCTCAAAACGCATGCTTCTGATCTTGCACCCTACCTTGGTAAATTATATCGTCTCTGTCTCTTAACTTTGACCTTCCGTTCCTGCTGGAAACTTGTGCCCATTTAGCCTGTGACGAAGAAGGGGAACCCCATTCAACCCTCTAACTATCGTCTCATTTCTTCAACCTCAGTTCTTTCTAAAGTTTTCGAATCTATCCGTAGCAGGAAGATTTGGAAACACCTCAATTCTTCTAATCTTATCTCTGATCGCCAGTATGGCTTTCGTAAGGAGCGCTCTACTGATGATCTTCTTTTCCTTCTTTCTGACTTTTGGTCTTTCACTTTTTGGTGTTTCAGTTTTATATATATATATATATATATATATATATATATATATATATATATATATATATATATATATATATATATATATATATATATATATATATATATATATATATATATATATATATATATATATATATATATATATATATATATATATATATATATATATATATATATATATATATATATATATATATATATATATATATATATATATATATATATATATATATATATATATATATATATATATATATATATATATATATATATATATATCGTACACGTTTCTATTCTTGGGAAATCTGGTTTTTATAATGAAGAGTAGCACCAGAGCTCGGAACATTTTCTTCGGAGAAACAATAAAATTTTCGGTTAAAATTTGTCTTTTATTTATTCACAGGAAAATTATAAATCACTAGTTAAAATCAATTTAAAACTAATTCTATGTAATTAAAATAATTGTAGGAAAACATTATGTAAAGCTTATTTTTTTCTTTCAACGTTTCGGGAAATATTTAATCCCATCATCAGGAAATAGTTTTGATTGATTAATCAATCAAAACTATTTCCTGATGATGGGATTAATATATTCCCGAAACGTTGAAAGAAAAAAATAAGCTTTAACATAATGTTTTCCTACAATTATTTTAATTACATAGAATTAGTTTTAAATTGATTTTAACTAGTGATTAATAATAATTTTCCTTGTGAATAAATAAAAGACAAATTTTAACCGAAAATTTTATTGTTTCTCCGAAGAAAATGTTCCGAGCTCTGGTGCTACTATTATATATATATATATATATATATATATATATATATATATATATATATATATATATATATATATATATATATATATATATATATATATATATATATATATATATATATATATATATATATATATATATATATATATATATATATATATATATATATATATATATATATATATATATATATATATATATATATATATATATATATATATAATGAGTAGTACCAGAGCTCGGAACATTTTCTTTGGAGAAACAATAAAATTTTCGGTTAAAATTTGTCTTTTATTTATTCACAAAAAATCTATTATTAATCACTGGTTAAAAACGGCTTTAAATTAATTCTATGTAAGTAAATTAATTGTAGAAACATTAGGTTAAAACGTTTTTCCTTATTTTCAACGTTTCGGGAAATATATTAATCCTATCATCAGGAAATAGTTTTGATTGTTTTTAAACAAAAAAAAATTTTTTTTTTTTTTTATCTGTAGAAAGAACAGAAATTTTAAAAACAAACGTGACACAGGTAACTAAAATAAATAACATTAGAATATAAAATAAAAATAAAAATAAAAATAAAATAAAAAGAAATAAACTATTAAATTAATTAAGTTGTAGTTTGAATGGGCCACTGTCATTATTGAGAGAAGGTTTAAGAATGGAAATGTGGATTTATTCTAAGATTTTTAAATCTGTTGGCTGGTTGGTTTGTGATAGGATGGAAAAATGGGATGGTTCTATTGAGTGATTATAAGTGCGACAGTGGGATCTAATGTTGGAGTAGGAAGGAGATGAGAGATTCATACCAGTTCTGGGGGAAATACCTCTGTGCTCGTCACATCTAACTGAGAGTTGACGCGATGTGCTGCCAACATAGGTACTAGAACAAGCACCACATGAATATTTATAGATGATGGACGAGCGCAGAAGTTTGGGTAGGGGTTCTTTATGGGATAGGAAAGAGCCTATGGAGAGGTTCGGGATGAAAATAAAGGTGAAGTCTAATTGAGGGAAGCTATTATGTAAGAGATTGAGAAGATCATTTTTTAATTTGAGATATTGGTGGTCGTGAAATGGAAGTTTGATATAAAAAAGTTGTTTCGGTTAGGTTAAATGGGGTTGAAGGAGAGTAATAGTCCGGAATCGTCTAAGGTAGATTTAGAGGCAAAAGTTTGAGAGAAGAGTTCAACTTTAGCAGAGGGTAAAACGGCAGCTGTGCCATCAGAAGACATTAGAGGGAAAGAGAAAGAAACATAGTTAGGGTTGACATTTTTTTTTAAATGTCAGAAAGGGCGAAAGGAATAGGAACCATAAATATTATAGTATTTACCATGGAAAAAAGAGTTTTTGGTGTTATAAAGAATAGGTTTTGCACGATTCCCTAATGAAATTTAAGTTGAATGACTTTCGGGGGTTTCAAGACGATGGTAATAACTGCAGAGGATAGCACGAGAACTAGTAGAGTTAAACCAAGGTTTGTTAGGTTTAGTAGAAGGAAAAAAATATGGAATGTACACCTCCATGCCGGAGTGAATCACCTTGGTTATGCGGAAGATTTGAAGAGATAGTACAAGAAACGGAGATAAGAAGATGAGCAGATGAACCCAGAGGAGGAAAAGTTTAGCAATATAAGGAGAACGATAAGACATTAAGAAAAATTCAAGTATGTTGGGTTCATCACCAAGATGGTCAGGGATTCGAGTAGGGAGCTGCACCAATTGCTCAAAATTTTTCTAGATAGAAAAGTGGTAGGCGAGTTCACCAGCTTAATCATAAGAACTAGATGAAAGCCATTGGCGGTGGTGAATATTGAAATCACCTAAAATGATGATTTCGGAGAAAGGAGAAGAAAAAGGAATGTGCTCTATTTTGGAGTTTAAATAGTCGAAAAATTTGTTATAGTCAGTAGAATTAGAAGATAAATACACATAACAAATAAATTTAGTAGTAGAATTGCAAGAAAGCTTAAGCCATAAAGTAAAGAATTCAGAAAACTCCAAATTAAAGACAGAAGAACAAACGACATCGTTGCGCACATATGTGCAATACTCGCCTTTGTCTGAAAATTGAGGATAGAGACAGTAGGAGGTAATAAAATTTGGTTTACTATCAGCTCATCCAAGCGCATGAATTTCAGTTAAGAACAAGGTATAAGGTTTAGAAAAAGAGAGGTGGTGTACTGGTGTTCGACAAAGGGGAAATTAGAAAAAAGACCTCGAATGTTGTTGAATTTTATAAAAGAAAATAATGCACCCAGGCAAGCCGAGATCAAGGTCTTGGCGGCACCATTCCCACTATCGGAGGCGCCAACTCCCAAGTGATGATTTATTTTACCCTAAATATAAGAGTAATTACTGAAACCTTTGTTTCCGATATTTACAGCTCTGTTCATAAATTTCCATCTTTTCTTCTAAATTTTTATTTTTTTTAATTTCGAGTTTCACAGGAAAATCCAACAAAATCTTTAAAAAGATACACTTCATTGGCTAGAAGAATCGACGACATAATCGTTGATACTTTCAAATTATAGCAATCAGTGCTACATGTTAGAAAATTAATAGAAAGTAGAGCAGCTACAAAACCTATTTACGATGTTCTTTTAATGTCGATAATTATTAAATGAATTATTGAAAAACTTGAACAACTTTTAGATTTTTAACAAAGTATGAAAACGAACATTGCAATAATAATGGTTTTAATTTATTATTTTCCGTCTTTATTCAAAACTGAAAAGTCTAAGATTCTTTTATTTTTATTTAACTATAACATTTTGATGTAAAATTGTGTGGTTTTTACTGAACACATCTTAAGGAATAAAAACAATATATCGGAAAATACTGCACTCAGAGAATAGCAAAGAACTTGCAAGTGTTATCAAGAAAGATCATCCAAGATCCCAGTTTTGCCGACAACCTAGATAAAACTAGAGCTTCGGTATGCCAAGCGATGCACATGTTTGTTCCGGCTCTTGCTTGCCGCAGGAGTGTAGTTATCTTCAGTCCAACTAATCCATATCAAGTCTTAACAGTTTAATTATTCAAAAAGAGCAAACAAAACTTATTAAAAATGACCTTAGGCACCTCACCTTCAAATTTCTTGAAGATTGATTAATTAATCAAGCAGCTCGTACCTTCAAAATTCATTTATCTAGCAGAACTAAAAACTATTTTAATTTCTTTTAACTCAGCCCCAGCAATTAAAGGCCAAACGGTTTGAAACACAGAGCAAAAATTTTTTAAAATGTCTCCAACTCCAGTTTGGTAACAGATTACGAAAATTCGAATTACATTTTTTTGATATTGGGTGATATCTATTTTCTCGATATCGAGAAATATCAAGTTGTTCAATTCGTTTCGAAATTTGGACTTGTTTAAAAAATATAAAAGATAAATAAAATAAACTCATAATCGGTTGACCTACGAAACCTTTGCATAGAAACACATGAATGTTATAACTGCGGATCTCATATATACAATAAAAGATATACAAGCCTACAAGTTCCATTATTGTATGTCCTATGGTTAAAATTTTATAACCATGAACTGAAAACGTAAAAATTTACGACCCTTGAAATATCAGTGCAATGAAATGGTCTGAAGAGAGACCTTTAATAATGTTAAATACACGAATGAAACATAGAATGCTTGCATTATTTCGTCAGTTAAAATATTTGTGAGGGTGTGCATTACAAAACTAGGGGGAAAATTTTCTTTTTGAGTATACAAGAATATATACGAGTATGCAGTATATTATAATTACTTACCGTAGGATGAGGTTTGATAAGACTTTACAACATCTACTTCTCTGATAGTATGTTCATAATAAGCAAAGGCAGGAAATATTTCCGTGTCTATTTCAAACCTTTCATAAAAAAGGCAGTTGACTATCAGTAATTTTAAAAATCCAAAAAGCAAAGTTTTCTTAAAACTAATTTCCATTATTTTACGTTAAAACTATCTTCCTGAAAATGTAGGTAAATTAAGATGCTTTTAAATCTGCCTGTTGCCTTTCAAATTACTCACTATTTTTCTATAAAACACATCAACATAAATGTATTTACAGCTTCATTCGTTATGAGAGGAAAGAGAAAGAGAGTTCGTTTATGGTGGAATTAATTTTATTAGGGGATTCTTCGATTAATAATGCCTTCTATAGACTGTTGAATAACATTTCTTCAATGATTCTGAGTTGAATGACAAATCTATTTCTAGTTTCAGACAGATGATAGTTATTTGGAACCTTAAGTAAAATATAAAATTTTATAAAGTAATATATTACCAGCCCTGTCAAATTGTAATGAAAAAGAGGTAAATTATCTAGAAAAAAAAGCAAACTTTATCAATTTATTGAACTTTTCAAACATTATATAGAAACAGAGCTAGTAACCCTACATTTTACAAAATATAGATTGATACATGTGGGTCATAAGGACCGTTATTTGAAAGGTTGGAAACCACAGTTGTTAAAGTTGCTGCTTCCAAATAATAATAATAAAAATAATAATATACAGATAGACAGGCAAATGGATGATAGGTAGGTAGCCTTTCGGAACTTTTCAGAGACAGGAAACCTTATGCAATTCATAATCTACCAACGTAACATTTTTAATATTTTATTTAGGAAGGAAGCATTTATAATATATGTAGTAAAAAAAGATTTTATTTTAGAACTAAAGTTAAAAATACATTAATTTTTTAATATCTAATTAAAATTACCATTTTTTAAAAAGTATAGTACATTTCACCTACTATTTTAATTATATATATATATATATATATATATATATATATATATATATATATATATATATATATATATATATATATATATATATATATATATATATATATATATATATATATATATATATATATATATATATATATATATATATATATATATATATATATATATATATATATATATATATATATATATATATATATATATATATATATATATATATATATATATATATATATATATATATATATATACACTGGCGGCTCGTCATTATGGGCTCCAGGGCTGCAGCCCCTCCAAATTAAAAATACCAGGCTTAGGATGTTGATATAAATATGAAATTTTTGTCAGAGAAAAGTGATTTAAATTCATTTTTTTAACAACTTAATACATAAAAAGTATAAATCATTAAAGAAAATAAGAAGTAAATGCATTTTGCAACTGCAAATTTTTGGGTACGATATTATTTTTCAAGCATTGCCATTATATAAAATATGGGCTGTAAAATTTCAGTCCTAATTTAGGCCAACTTATCACTTCTTAAATAATAAGACAGATATGGCAACTTACGAAAAAAAAATGCAAAATTGCAATGACAGTTTTTATCAAGTATCTAGTTTGTCTTTCTGTCCTTTTAAGTACAGATCAAAATGAATATAAACAGACTAAGACAGTTGTTTAAAGTCTCATGTCGAGGGAGGTTGGTTTTTTAATTGTGGAAGAAAAATTACAAGATTTATATGTGTTTTTTTTCATGTTCGATATATATATATATATATATATATATATATATATATATATATATATATATATATATATATATATATATATATATATATATATATATATATATATATATATATATATATATATATATATATATATATATATATATATATATATATATATATATATATATATATATATATATATATATATATATATATATATATTATATATATATATAAACTACTAAACGTACATTAAAAAGGATAACATTTTTGTAATCCTTACAGAATTTTAAGTAAGAATAATTGGGAATAGAAAAAAATCTTATAATAATTTTAATACGTACGTAATAATTGGTTTTTTATGTTGAAAGACGTACGTTTGGCAGCGTCTGTTTTTGTGAGATAAATTTTTCCAATTTTGAAGGAAGATAAATTTAGCGATTGAGTAAGAATAGTGTAAAAAAATGTGAAATTTATATAATTTGGTGTAATATGACAGTATGCTTTTAAAACATTATTTATATGAAAGCAATTACAACTCCGATGACGACGTCTGAAGCAGAGAGATGTTTCTCGACTTTGAAGAGAATAAAAACTTTTAAATGTAGTACCATGTGCAACGAGAGATTGAATGTATTAACGATGCTTTCAATAGAGAGCGAAATGGTCTGTAAAATAGCAGATTTCAATGAAAAAATAATTGAAAACTTTTCGACATCTAAAATTCGAAGAACTAATCTTATTTTTAAATAAGAATATAAGCAAGTTTTCAAGAATAAATAAGGTACGTTTAAAATTTTATATATATATATATATATATATATATATATATATATATATATATATATATATATATATATATATATATATATATATATATATATATATATATTATATATATATTGAACACACACACACACACACACACACACACACACACACACACACACACATATATATATATATATATATATATATATATATATATATATATATATATATATATATATATATATATATATATATATAATATATATAAAACTTGCAGCCCCTCCTTGCCAAGTTCACACGAGCCGCCACTGTATATATATATATATATATATATATATATATATATATATATATATATATATATATATATATATATATATATATATATATATATATATATATATATATATATATATATATATATATATATATATATATATATATATATATATATATATATATAATTTTGATAGCCACTGTGATAAACCGTGGAATCTTATTTTATACTTTCGATAACTGCTGATCGGGGAATCGAACCCGAGCCCAAAAGATGGA
The DNA here is from genome assembly GCA_009176605.1 of Armadillidium nasatum. Lineage (NCBI taxonomy): Eukaryota > Metazoa > Arthropoda > Malacostraca > Isopoda > Armadillidiidae > Armadillidium > Armadillidium nasatum. The sequence goes on from SEYY01004808.1 coordinate 62,413, forward strand.
AGTCCGTCGTGCTAACCACTACTCCACTGATGGTTCAAGGAAATAATCCAGAACTTCTACTGACATTTCGTCTAGTGAAAAGTCCCTTCAACACGACGGACTTCCATCTTTTGGGCCCGGGTTCGATTCCCCGATCAGCAGTTATCGAAAGTATAAAAAATGATTCCACGGTTTATCACAGTGGTTATCAAAATTATAACATCTGCACTGCGGTATATATCGAGGATAGAACCTAGCATATGCTGACGCTACGCCCAAGTTGTGGTCGGGGAAATATTGAAGGGACTTTTCACTAGACGAAATATCAGTAGAAGTTCTGGATTATTTAATTGAACCATCAGTGGAGTAGTGGTTAGCACGACGGACTTCCATCTTTTGGGCCCGGGTTTGATTTCCCGATCAGCAGTTATCGAAAGTATATAATATATATATATATATATATATATATATATATATATATATATATATATATATATATATATATATATATATATATATATATATATATATTATATATATTCACCTCTGGTGGGCAAAGGTCAGAGGCATACTAAAATTTCCACCAGAGTTAGGGAGAAAAGTGCAAACCTGGTCACATTAAAGATCGACATGTCCTGATACACGGCGTTTAAAGCTGTGTAAATCATAGGAAGCTGACAAAATAGTTCCAGACTTTACCAGTAGAGTACATGTAAGATAGAGCATAACGATTAAGTCTGGGGTCAGAGAGTTGGACAGAAAAAGGATGAAGCTGTAAAAAAAGACATGTCGCACGAGCCCTTCTCATTGGAGGAGGTATGCAACGAGAGAGCTTCAGAAAAGCAGTGTCCATTGTAATAGCGAAAATACATAGAGAGAGTAACGCAACAATTTGACTGGTAGAAAGAGGCTGGAAAGAATTAGTTAGATCAGGAGAGTTGATAAGACAAAAAGCTCTAAACTCCACTCCAGATGTCTGAGGTGTACTCCATATAGATCGAAAAACACCCCTACAAAAAGCAAGTAGCTGGGGTAAAGTTAAGAAATTCTGAATGCGCCTCTGAACAACCCAACCTCTTTGAAACTTGTTTGGAAAGAGAAGTAATGTAATTTTTCCAAGAAAGATTATAAGAAAAAAAATCACCAAGAATATTAATGAAAGATGAAGGTTTGAGTTTTGTGTTTTCGAGGAAGATGTTATAGTTGTGTGGAAGGTTGTGTAGAGTAGAAAGAGGAGGAATTGAGTTTTGTTGGCATTGAAAACTACCATATTTTCTCTGCCTCATTTTGATATACGAGATAGATCAGAGGTCAGTTTTTCCAAGGCTACCTTCCCTGCGCCTATTAAGTGCTGTTGGGAGGGAATGCCATTCAAATTGAAAACAGTAATAAAAGGTGGAGTTATCGGCACAGGAGTGGATAGGAAATGAAGTAACAGAGATGTCTTTAATGAAAAGCAAAAAAAGTGTTGGAGATAGGACAGGACTTTGAATTACACCACTATTAATATATTTAAAGGAAGAGCGGTAGCCATCTACAACAGTTGCTATAGAACGACCATAAAGGAAATCAGAAAGAAGGGTATATTCCTAAAGAGGGAAGTTTGAAAATCAAAGCTATGTGTCAGACTCTATCGAAAGCTTTCGATATATCCAGCGCGACAGCAAAAGATTCACCGAAATGCCGAAGAACAGATTACGAAGAGTCAGAGATAAGGGAAAGAAGATCAAAGTAGAGCTTTTCTTACGAAAGCTATACTGGCAATAAGAGATAAATTTGAAGAATTCAGATGTTTCTAAATCTTCCTGTTAAGGATAGATTGTAAAACTTTAGAAAGAATGGAGGTTAAAGAAATGGAACGGTAGCTAGAGGGTTGACAGGAATTCCCCTTCTTCGGCACAGGTTGAATGAGCGCACGTTTCTAGCAAGAAGAGAAGGTTGAGGCAAAAGATATAAACGAAATTGTTTTCCAAGGCAGGGTGCAAGCTCGAAAGCTCAAGTTTTGAGAACCACAGGAGGGATACCATCTGGACCAAATTCCTTCTTAGTATTAAGCTCTGAGAGAACAGAAATGAAGTCTTTAGAAGAATGACAATTTTAGGAATAAATGAGTTGGAGGCAGTTGAAGGAGTAGGAACAGCTCCGGAATCGTCTAAGGTTGAATTAGAGGAAAAAGTTTGAGATAAGAGTTCAACTTTAAGGAACGTAAAATGGTAGCTTTATCGTTAGAAGACTCTAAAGGAGGAAAAGAGGAAGAAGCAAAGTTAGAGTTGACATTTTTTTCAAAATTCCAGAAAGGGCGAGAGGAAAAACATAAAGATTATTGCATTTTAAACGGAGAAATGAGTTTATCTTGTTACGAGAAGAGATTTTGCACGATTTTGGGATGAAATATAAGTTGCCTGAGTTTCTGGAGTTTGAAAGCGACGGCAGTCCCTGAAGGCAATATCCCTGTGGCGGATAGCATGAAAAACAAGCAGGAACAAGCAGATATCACGAAAACAAATGAATTTAGTTGCAGAGTTGCAAGAAATTTTAAGCTGTAAAGTAGAGAATTGAGAAGACTCCAAAATAGAGACACGAGAGCTGACAACATCGTTGCACACATATGTGCAACATCCGCCTTTGGCTGAAAATTGAGGAAAGAGACAGTAGGAGGAAACAGAGTAGGGTTTTCTGTCAGAGCCCTCAAACCCCTGAGTTTCAATTAAGAATAAGAGATGAGGTCTAGAAGAAGAGAGGTAGTGTTCGAGAAAGTGAAAATTAGACAAGAGACAGCGAATGTTGCAGAAGTTAATGAAAAAGGAAGACCATGCACCAAAGCAAGTCGGCATAGAGGTCTTGGTAGCACCACCGTAAGCCACCAACTTCCAAGTGGTGATGGGGTGAGGGATAGATGAGGGTCATTCTTTGGATGCCTCCCCTCCATGTATCTCCGAGGGAGCTTTATGTTTCGCCATTTTGATTTTTTTAAGGTAATGTACGAGTAAGCGCTTGTAAATTTGAAGGAACATGTGAAGAGGGTGGGAGTTGAGAGGTGGCAAAGTTGGAGCAGAGACACTGCAGTATGAGACAAGTGTACACTAGAGACCCTCTGAGAAGGTGAATCGTGAAAAGTAATGAACCAAAGGATAGTGGAGTGAAACGGGATGGTCTATCCCACCCTATCACCCCGTGGGTGATATATATATATATATATATATATATATATATATATATATATATATATATATATATATATATATATATATATATATATATATATATATATATATATATATATATATATATATATATATATATATATATATATATATACATTAGTTCAATAATTGAAATGAAGATAAAGTAAAAATGGGAAAGAATTTCCAATTCACTTATTTCACCGGAAAGAGTTTCATTTTCAACTGGATTTATTACCTGAAAGACATTTCTAACTAAGGTAAAAAAAAAAAAGCAATTTTTATAAATCTGAAATAGCAAAGACAAAACAAATAAAAAAAAATAAATAAGTAAATAATATACTTGAATACTTTAAAAAAGCAATCTAAAATACTATTCTTCAGTTTCACATCGATAAAGAATAATTACTTTTTTTTTCTTTCATTTCCGAGATCTCGCGTACGTCACCATCTAAGTTTATCTATTTTTTCTATTTAAAAAAAAACTTTACTTCATCACCAGGACAGCAGTTCAGTGAAATTGAACTTCGTTATGATTTCCAGCAATAAATATAATACAAAAGAATTTGTTTACGTTTTTAATATGTATGATAAGTTGGTTGATTTATTATTTTATATTAATTAGGGATCATAGTGAGTATCAATGGGTAAATAAATATAGGTTTGGAGCGTTCTTGTTCCTAATGTTGAGAATAAAACGTAATTGAGAAGGCTGGTGTAACTAATCATTTTTATCTCAACTCAGAAAATGTGATTTCAATTTCCCAGTAGAAATGATATTCTACAAACTATCTATTAAACATGAATTAGAAATACTAGTCCTTAAGACTTACATGTATCAATATATATTTTGTAAAATGTAAGGTTACTAGCTCTAATTTTATATAATGTTTGTGAAGTTCAATAAATTGATAGAGTTTCCTTTTTTCCTAGATAATATTCCTATTTTTTATTACAATTTGACAGGGTTAGTAACATATTATTTTATAAAATATAAATTGTTACGTGTACTACTTAGACAGAAATAATATGCGATTATCGATATAATTACTCCCAATCGATGTTTCTTGCACAGAATATCGATAAGAGTATTACTTGATACAAATGATAATATTTAATAAAAATTTGCTAAAGTAAATAAATAATAACTAATAAAAATATTAACAATTATGAAAACTTATTTATTTATTTTTTTATCCCTTCAGTATGTCATGTCTACCTCTGCTCATTAATTAAATACTTAACAACTAAAAATTATTCACAAGTGCATATATATATATATATATATATATATATATATATATATATATATATATATATATATATATATATATATATATATATATATATATATATATATATATATATATATATATATAGTATATATATATATATATATATATATAATCTATATATATATATATATATAGTAGGCAGGGGCGGGGTTCTTGTCTAATTAAACTTGGTAAGAAATATGATTTTTTTTAAATCATTAAGTAAATTAAATGATTTGAATGATTCTAATTAATTGTACCTCATTTTCAAACTTTTACGCATTAAATGAAATAAAAAAGAATTTTTTTGCTATTTTTTATCTTCTCTACATGATTATTAATAATAAAAAAATAAAAGGACAAATTAATATTCTGTAAAGGTTGCATGGTGAGTCTAGCAACCCAAGACTCTGTGGTCAGTTTGGTATCATTCCTTTAAGCTATTCCTACAAATATGTAAATTTTCTGAATCCAATTAAATTCAGTTTGTTTATGCATGATTAATTTGAATATATTTTGTTTTGTTTTTAGTTTCATCTGTTCAGAATGTTCGTCGTAATAATCTAGTTGGTGGGGCACTAGGGAAGACTATATTATAGTCTTACATGGCACTTATAAATGCATAAGCCAAGATTTACTAGTTACTGCCAACATACGTGCTGAGAACTGGGAAGTAGATTTAAGAATCGAAAGATGGCAACAGAACAACGCATCGTTTAAACACGCTCTGTCTTCAACTCCTATGGAATTCTGGAAAACAATTCTCTTTATCCTTTGCTTAGATTCTTTAGTAGTTTTTCCCGTCATCTTCCCGACACTACACCCTTTGGTAACACTGGACATGCTGCTGGAAGATTTCAGAGGAAAAGCAATTTTTCTGGTTATTACAATTTGGAATTTTTTTATAATGATGCTAAGCTATAGTGTAGACTTTGAATTGGAAAAAATTGAAAAAGAGAAAGTAAAAGAATGGGAACAAGTAGAAACGGTAAAAAACACTGAGACAGTGTTCCTGACTATAAAGCATGCTCTGTACATTTCTGTAGCTAACAATACCAAACAAAGAACAATTCAAAGACCATTTAATGCATTGCGAAATGTAAAAACTTGACAGAAATAAGACATGTTCGAAAACTGTCTTCATGGGCTATGTATGATGTACGTACAGTCGTCAACAGAAGTTCGTTCCTATTAGGCTGGAAATAAATATTTATAAAAAATGGAGATCATTTCATAAAAGCTCTATTTTGAATAAAAAGAAAATAAAAACATTGAGCGTTGCTTAATTGAACTGTGATTGGCTGAACCTGAAATGATCTCCATTTTATATAAATATTTATTTCCAGCTTAATAGGAACGAACTTCTGTTGACGACTGTACAATAAAAAATGGTAATGGAGAAAAAGGAAAATCTTGAAGAAAAACTAGGAAGATTTACTCAAGACATTTGAAAACTTGATTTTGCTAACTTATGCTATATATATATATATATATATATATATATATATATATATATATATATATATATATATATATATATATATATATATATATATATATATATATATATATATATATATATATATACTTTACCCCTACTCTTCCTAAATATAAAACTATTTGTGATTATCAAAATAAGCCTTTGTAATTTACGAAGCCATTTTAAATTTATTTTACTTTTTTTGCGGCAATAATATGGATCCTTGATTGTCCTAAATTATAACATTGATTTGAATTACTAAGTAATACTTTTACTAAGTAGATCAGCCTCACCTATTTCACATAGTGATTGTACACTTATCGTTGTGGTAAATAAAACCGATTTATTTATTTTCATTGAAGAGTGTTTTTGCTTAATTTAGAATACAACCAATATATAGTAGTTATTTCTTATATTGAAGAATATTTTTATTAGTATATCAGTGTTTCTATTTTATTTTCCATTTATGGTGTAAATTTATCTCTTTCCATGTTTAGGACTTAGCTTCATAGCTTTCGCAAGTTCCAGCTGATCCCACTTTGGGAAGCTGTGTTGTATTATTTGTACTTTACTCTATTTTAAGGTGACTTAGATCAAGATTCAGCTTTCACTATGATTACCTTATACATAATCATTACAAGGCAATCAAACTCACTGCAACAACTGACAATTTATTATATCAGAAAAATATTAGATAAGATATTTTATTTATTAAACCACTCAAATTTTAAGGCACAAATATTACCAGTACTCTCAAAAATTGGAATTTTCAATGTCGGTTTCAGCCGGTCTCTTTTCAAAAATTCCCGTAACCGAAAAAATACCTCAGAACCATCGTTGCCAGTAAAAGGGTTTTTTCAAATAATATATATATAAAAATATTCAGTTTATGAAATCAATAAAATAAAATACATTTACAATAAAATAAAATTAAAATAAATTTTATTTTATTAATTCTGGAGATGAGTTCATCTCATATATATTATAGAAAGTTTTATGGCCCAATGATTGTAAAAAATGATGTTAAAAAAAGTTTTGAAGTTTGATTTCATATTTATAATAATTGCCCTGGCTACAGAGAGAGCCAGAGCTGCAACAAGATTTTGGGTTTAACTTGAATCAAAATTTTATTTTCCCTTTGCAATCAGAGCCAAAGGAAGAAAACTTTGATTGTGTTATTGCTCAGATGAGCCGTATTTGATTTCAAAATTTTCCTATTAAAAGTTATAAAAACAAAATAATCATAAATATATTAAATAAAGCCAAATGGACACCAGAAAACCAATTTTGTACAATAAAAAAATAAAAATTTTAATATAAAGGGACATTATTATTTCACATAGGCTACTATATTAAATTTGGAAAGACTGATATTTCAATGTAGGAATACTGATATGTCGATTTTAAAATTGATATTTGATAATTACCCGTATGTAGAGGAAAAGAATAGTCCACAACTCATGAGATATGGGTGGTCACGTGTACCCCTTGTAAATATATGTGCATCTGCCATGTATTCAAATGTAATTATCGAATTAGGTATTTAAATTGATATATCAATCTATTTATATGTCAGTAAGTTGGCAAATTATATTTGAAAACTAGTCTCTGTGTAGAAAAAAAAGGTGTCTTTTTATATCAAAAATTCAAAGTTTTTGGTAGGGTGAATACGCATGGTTCGTTTTTTACTTGGTATTTAGTTGTTATTGCCATTGCAACTCATTTATGCCTAAAATTATAATTTCTTCTAAAGACGTTATTTCCGCTCTCTCTGAGCTTAATACTAAGAAGCCGTACGGTCCTGATGGTTTTCTTCCTGAGGTTCTCAAAACTTGTGCTTCGAGTTTGCACCCTGCCTTGGTAAACTATTTCGCCTTTGTCTTTCTACTTCAATCTTCTCTTCTTGCTGGAAACGTGCGCTCATTCAGCCTGTGTCGAAGAAGGGGAATCCCTCTCTCCGTTCTCTTTTTTAACAGGAAGATTTGGAAACATCTCAATTCTTCTAATCTTATCTCTGATCGCCAGTATAGGTTTTCGTAAGAAACGCTCTACTGGAGATCTTCTTTCCCTTCTCTCTGACTCTTGGTCCTCAGCTCTTCGGCATTTCAGTGAATCCTTTGCTGTTTTTCTAGACATATCGAAAGCCTTCGATAGGGTCTGGCACAAAGCTTTGATTTCCAAACTCCCCTCTTTCGGTTTCTATCCTTCCCTCTGTGTTCTTCTCTATCTAATTTCCTTTCCAGTCGTTCTATAGCTGCTGTTGTAAACAGGCACAGTTCCTCATTTAAACCTATTAACAGTGGTGTTCCTCAGGTTTCTGCCTTTCATAATGAATATTCTGAAGGAACTAAATCAGTTTTGGGAGTTTATTCACAGGTAATCTAGGAAAATGTCTTTTAATTTTTTTATCCTTAAATTAAAGGTTGCACTGCTAACCTACATTTCCAATAAACTTATTTATTAATTAAATGTTTATTAAATACGGTACAGATATAATGGATCATTTGGAATTTGGGATGCTTTAATGTCTCGTGTGAATGTTATACTCTTGATTAAAGTTGTGAGTTGTCTGCATTGCTGGTTTATTTCATTCTTCATCTATTTTTCACATTAGCTTTTCCTTAATACAATTTTAGTACGAGCAAATTATCAATAAGTTAAACATTGATTAACATTGGTAAAATATTATTCCATGCCAAAATAAGCTGTGAAATTTATAGATTTTTACTGTATATTTTTATTCTGTTACTTATTTATCTAATGAAAAATTTTGGTCTTTACACGATATATTGCACCTTATCAAAAGCCCTGCTAAAATCTAAATATATAATATCAACTGGATCACCCCTGTCTATACATTCAGTAATATATTCCATAAATTCTAGAAGGTTAGTCTGACATAATCCACCCTTTCTAAAACCATGCTGGGAGTTATGCAGTATCTTGTTATCATTCAAATGTTTCTTTGTAGGACTTTTCAGTAACTTTTCCAAAACTTTTACAACCAGAGATGTTAAGCTGACTGGCCAGTGGTTTCCCAGATCTTCTTTACTACCTTTTAAATTGGCACCACATATGACACTTTCCAGTCCTCAGGTACCTCTCCAAAAGCAATAGATTGTTTAAAAATCAAAAACAGTGCCTTTGCAATACTGCTATACCCCTCTTTTAGAATTCTACCATATACACCATCGGGACCCCATGCCTTATTTGGGTCAATATGTTCTAATAAAGATTTAACTTCATTTAACTCAATTTCCAATGCTGTACACTTATTTATTACATGTATACTAAAGCTATTAGTCTCTAAACTACTATCAAATCCTTCCTCAGTAAAGCATTTTTCTTATCCTTACTTTAAAAGTTTTTTTACTGTTAATTGTCAGAATTAATTTCTGTCATTCTCTTTGCTTTTCTTATTGAGTGGTTAAGTTCATTCCTAATTCTCTTGTAATGTTCTAAATCTTCCTCCCTACTACTACCTTTGAATATTTTAAAACATCTCTGCTTTTCACTGATTTTCTCTTTTATCTCTATTCCACCAACAAGGTTTCTCTTTGCCACCCTAATAGGCTTATCTTTAAAACATACAGACTAAATATTATTCAATATTTGCTTGAAGTATTCCCTTATGATAAAAAAATTTTGATCAGTAAGCTCCTTATCCCAGTCAATTGATTTCATTAAGCATTGCTCGAAATTTGCTAAAATTACCATTTCTGAAATTTAATATCATTTCCTTATTGACTTGCAATTTGGGCTCAGACATCACATTCCTGTTAAATATAATTATAAAATGGTCATTAGCCCCTAAAGTCTCCTCTACTCTATCCTTATCCGTAGTGTATGAGATTTTACGGCAAAACAGGAGTTACTTTTCAGCCCACCCTCGTATATATATATATATATATATATATATATATATATATATATATATATATATATATATATATATATATATATATATATATATATATATATATATATATATATATATATATATATATATATATATATATATATATATATACGTTGCAAAGTTGCCTTCATTTTCTTTTCTTTAGGGGCTCGAAGGAACTAATCATTTGCATTACCTTTTTTTTAACCCTCGCGGCGTAACCTTCACAGAAATTTGACCTTCACAGGAATTTTGTTTGGTGATGTAAAACTAAAGGATGTGTTCCACGAAACCAAACGTGACATCACTCTTAAGCCAGCTGCAGAAAGATTTAGCAGGTTCTTTGAATTTCGTGGGACACTTCGCTATAATTATTAATTTGCTTTATTTAAAACAAATTAATGATCAGAAAATGCTAAATAATTACCGGTAATAATTTGCAAATATATCTGAGTAAGAATATTTACAAAAGATATTTATTCCAAAAGGTGTTGGCGTAACTCCTCCATGTTTGTTTACATCATGTAACCATTCAAGAAGAATGCAGCATTGAAAATTGAAGATAGAAATTTATGGGGTAGTTCCAAGGTGAAGATTCTTTAAGGATTTTGAAGATTGCTAAAGCGAAGTGCTCCCACTAGTTTTGCTGCAGTAAGTTTCTGCTCGCGGCAGTGAAAATTGAAGATAGAAATGATCTATCTTCAATTTTAAATGGTCACGTTGTGGTAACCGGTGTTTTAAATTGGTGTTGGTTTTTATGATAAATTAATCATTTTGATAATTAATTAAAGAATAACCTTTAAAATAAGATCGCCCTACAAAATAAGACCAATAATCTCAGTAAGAAAAAGGACAAAAACATCACAGACAAATCAAGTCTAGCTTAAGCTTAGAGTTAGGCCTGTAAGTTCCAATAATAACGAAATCATGAAATTAGCCTAAGATCAAGAAAGAAATAAGTTAAACATACATGGATATCGTATTACTAGATTGGAAAATTATATAAAAAGGGTGAAAAAACTACAAATAAAATATAAAATAAAAAAGATAAGAAAAATAAATCACTCAAACTGGAGGCGGAGATTTCGAGTAGACAAAAAACATAGTCCGTCACCGAGTTGCCAGAAATAGAAATAGAATACAAATTTTAGCAACTCGCTAAAAATGAAGCTTTCCGATTGGTCAAGATTAAAAAATTGACAACCTATGATAGTTGCCAGAATTCATAATCCGAAAATTTTGAAAGAAGTAGTCATTACTTTTTGGAGCTCTTACCGATAAGTTGTGCTCTTAAGCGAGGTTGTTTATTTAGAGAAATTTTCGATTTTGAAACTAAGAAATTGGTAAATACCATTGTAATTTTAGAATTTTATTATCGATATCTGAATTTTGAAATTGATTTAAACTTAAAATTTTCGCAGAACATTAGTTCTAATTTTAGAATTTTACTATCGATGTCTGAACTTGGAAGTTGATTTAAACTTAAAATTCTCGCTGAACATTAGTTCTAATTTTAGAATTTTACTATTGATGTCTGAACTTGGAAGTTGATTTAAACTTAAAATTCTCGCAGAACATTAGTTCTTATTTTAGAATTTTACTATCGATGTCTGAACTTGGGAATTGATTTAAACTTAAAATTCTCGCAGAACTTTAGTTCTAATTTTAGAATTTTATTATTGATATCAGAACTTAATCAGAACTATCTTATGATTCCGCAGAGCGTTAGCTCTAATTTGAATTATATTACTACGATTACGATTTTTGGTTAATTGGAAAATTATAATAAATTATAACCAGACATGAATTAAAAGAACTTTATTAAATAAGCATAAGAAAGCGAATCTTTTGTGAATTACTATTGAATGTAAATTATAAACTAGCTACTTGTATATTAAAACTTTATTTTTAATAAGATTTGGAATAAATATTGAAACTATTTATTATAGATAGACAGAAGTTTTTGTTTGTTTATAGTGAATCCTTTATTGCCATACTAGACTCGTGAAAAATATTTTGAATTAATTTAAACACTTTGTGACATAGATAGTAATTTACCAACTACGTTTTTCTATATTAGAGGATTGTTGTGAAAGTTCAGTGAACTGAAATTAGTTTATATTGAAATATTTTGAAATAATTTACAATATACGATCTTTTAATCGTCTATAGCCACATTGAATCTGTTGAACAAACCCAAATTTAAAATTAAATTTTCGAAATCTTTTGTTTTGATTGATCAGTTTACACAGCTTAATTAGTTTATACGAGAGCAACTTTGACATAGTTTTCCACTTATTACATTTAGTTTATTGAACAAGTTGAACAATTTTAATTTAAATTAATTAAATTAAAATACCATTGTAATCAACTTAAGAATTTCGCCATTAAGTTTCGTTGGGTTCTTTGAGCATTGACGTTAAGCTTTGTTTAACCTTTTGAATATTTTGATAGCATTATATCAAAATATTAGCCAAACAATTTTGGAATACGTATATAATCTTAAACATTTTAGTTAATTTTAAGTAATTATAACCTGGTATTTTGAAGATATTTTTAGTTTTCGATCGTTCTGTTTAATTATCGATTTGAGAGACCATCAAAAAGCATCTATAAAGTCAATTACATCGTGACTTCAAGAAGCTATTAATTTATAATTAAAGTATAAAATAATAATAGGTCAAACAATAAAGACAAACAAAAAATATAATTGATAGCTACAGGAAATAAAACAAGGTAAATTAAAATTTATTAGATTGAATTAAGGTAATGAAAACAAC